>JAQMYL010000014.1:23990089-24008088 GCA_030014365.1 Clarias pachynema | reverse complement strand
TACTGTTAACATCTCAAAGTCATGATGTAATAGAGACAAGTCTCTTCAGATCCTTCTGCACTAATGTTATCGTGGTGGAAATTATTAATGTATTGATGTATTTCACTTGAGGACAAAATAGACCATGTGACTGTTTAGTATTTATTTTGAACAGATGTTCATAGGTTTAATCAGATGTTTACAAGACAATGTTGATGCACTAACGTGTAAAGTGCCACAGGTGTGTGTGTGTGTGTGTGTGTGTGTGTGTGTGTATGTGTGTGTGTGTGTGTGTGTGTGTGTGTGTGCTCCTGCATTCGTCAGGTTTGTCTGAGCTTTAACACAAACACATTTGCGCGCCGGCAAGACGAAAGAACCCGTCTTAGCACAATCTAACAGTCAGTAGTGGGCGGAGTCAGTACATTCTCCACTGAGATTTCTCACCTTACTTTTCTCACATTCCACTCCTCCTAAGTTTGTCTTTGTTCTTTTAATGAAGTTCTTAAAACCCAAAGCGTTTTTAAACTAGGAAAAAAATTAATATGGGTCACTTAAGCACAAAACAGCACAGACGCAAATGATCAAGTGTTTAATTGTTGTCGTTTTCTCAAACATGATTTTCCCAACTTGCCGTTTATAAAGATTACTGACAAACACCGACAGACACCAAATACCACAAACACACACAGATGGTACCAAACTCCACCAAACACCCGGACTAACGGGATGAAAAAATACCCAACATTAACATTAAGACCAGCATTACTGAAGAAACCTTGCAAACACCAACAACAATAATCCAACACTAACAAATACCAACAAACACTAATGCAGATTCAAACACACACACACACACACACCAGCTGAGCGCTGTGCCGTACCGGTGTGATTACTCTGCTCAGAAACATAAAATAAAACATACTACAAGAAACACAACCTATGATTATACACTTTCTCTTTCTCTCTCTCACACACACACACACACACACACACACACACACACACTTTACAGCTGAGATTTGGCAATCCTTAGAATGGAGGACAAGAGGCAGACGATGTGAAAGTGTCCTTCGGGGAATTGTTGAGCAACCTTCGTCATGACTGGAGCAGGAGTGAGTCCGTGACCTTCAAACCTCACACACGTCTGACCTTCACAGTCCTCCATCAACTTCCGGACTCAGTCTGATCTCCGGACTCCTTCACCTCGAGCCTCCGTGGGTTAACGTCACGTGGACGTGGACAGCAGACGCGCCACTCTTTAACACGTGTAGGTGTGTGAGGTTCTCGGTCCAGAGCCGGCACGTGTTCTCTCTCTCACGTTCTATAAAGTGATATAAAGCGTCGTCCGTCTCCACCCTCTCTCTCTATTCTCTCTCTATAAGCTGATAAACGAAAAGAATCGCGCAGCGTGACGTCGTGGTTCCAAGCGTGAACTTCTCAGTTCTAAAGATTCCAGCTCCGTAATGTTAAAGAGTTGGTTATTAATAAATGTTAAAATTGTAATTGTTGACAAATCACTAGGAGTTATAATATAATCTCAAAAACTACTCAACTTACATGTGTTTCTGTATAAAATACATAATTTATAATCATAATAATAATAATAATAACATAATAATAATAATAATAATAATAATAATATCTATAATTGATTAAAGATGCCAAAATAAAATTCATAGAAGAATAATACACAATTAAAAAAAGGAAAGTAAAATATCCTTAATTTAACACTTAAAATACAACAATAATAATAATAATAAATAATAAAGATAATAATAATGTTAACCTGCATCTAAAGTAAAATCTACACAGGTGGTCTGAACAAACAATCTTTTAAATAAAAAAGATTAAATTAATGGAAAAAAGAAAATAGAAATAAAAAATTGTTTTTTAATGAATTTTCTCATTTATATAAATCAACGATTGTTATTATTATCATTAAATAATTTTAAAATATTTTTAAAAATGAAAAGGATGTTTTAATTTGTATTACATCATGACATTTTTTATATTTTCGTTAGTATTAAATACAAACTAACTTGACAGCTTACACAATTAAAACTTTCCATATACGCATAATTTTACAAATATAAAATCTGCAATACTTTTACAGATTACAAAGACCATGATTAATTATTTATTATTTCTTTGAACTTTTTTTCTTCATTACAGTTGATTTTTTTTTATTGGTTCTTTAAATAAAAATGTTTAGATGTTATGTAAAAGTAATTAATTTTTTTTATATTAAACAAAAATCAGTTTAAAAAAAAAAAGGGTAATAAACTGCAGCGGGAAATCCTTCACACGTCTCAGGTCACTGAGTTCCTCACAGACGACAGACGTATCGTGATATCTGGTCATGTGACCTGCTAATGATCAAGTGCACCTGGTGCAGGTGTGATGAGTGCGTGTGCAGAGTAAGGCCACGCCCACCTCTTTAATCCATCTATCGATAAACATTATTTGGTGACATGGTGTGGTATTCCGCAGTAGAACAGGGAGAGGACGTGGCAACCCCGAGAGGACACGTTCTGGATGGTTCAGTGAGGATCTGGCAACCGCGGGGTCAGAGATTGATCTGTGGGTTTGTCTCTCCTCAGCAGAAAGAAAGAGGATCAGTCAGCATCCTCAACACCACATTAACTTCCTCCTGACTCAGAGTTAACTGTGTGTGTGTGTGTGTGTGTGTGTGTGTGTGGTGATGATTCCATGAATAAATGCTGATGCACACACACGCACGCACGAACTCTGACACAGTGAGAGAAGACACAGTGGAGGAAAAGTGGGGAAAGAGTCAGACGTGACCCGCAATCTTGGCCAAGTGTGCTTCAACACACACACTCACACACACACACACACACACACACACACACACACACACACACACAGGGCTGCAAAGTCAAACAGAAAGTAAGACAGACAAACATGTACAGATAGACAGGCAGATAAAAATGAGTGACAGACGCTCCCTGGGTTCTGACAGATACTCTGTCCGGGTTCCAGAGGGACACGCTGCTGGTCATGTGACCTGCCCAGGTTCTGAGGAACACGCTCCCTGGGTTCTGACTAGAACGCTGCCTGGGTTCTGAAGGACCGGCCCCTGTTTTCTTTCCTTCTGTCGGTTTCCACCTGACACTTTTTGTCCTACTGTCTCTCCCAGTCTTCCTCTTGTCTCTGGTTCCACCACCCACACCTTCTCCTTCTGTGTCTCTCATATCCTTTCTCTCTCTCTCTCTCTCTCTGTTCAACTCTCTCTCTTCCCTGTCTTTCTTTCCTCTTGTCTCTCTCTCTCTCTCTCTCCTACTCTCAGTCTTTCACCTACAGTCTTTGTCCCTCATACTATCTCTTTAACCTTTTGTCTTTCTCCATTCTCTTGTCTCTCTCTCTCTCTCTTCATGTTTTTTACTCCACCTGTCTCTCCCTAGTCTCTTTTCCTGTCTATCTCCATCCTACTGACTTTTGTTCCTCCTGTCTCTCTCTGTCCTGCTGTCTCTCTGTCTTACTGTTTATTTCCACGGTGTCTCTCTCCCTCCTGGTTTCTTTCTCGCTCTTCTCGTGAACCTCTTCATCCTTTAGTCAACAATTTTTTTATTTATTTTTTTACAATTTTACCATTTATGGAGGTTTGTGGGCGTGGCTGAGTGTAAACCTGATAGTGTAGGTACAAAAACTAGAAAAAAAAAAACTTTTCCAGAATGATGCACACACACACACACACACACACACACACATACACACTAAAAGAGAGGATAAATGACTGCATGTGAGAACAGTAGGAACATCAGTATACACAGCACATCTCAAGGGTAGCCTGTCTCTCACACACACACACACACACACACACACACACACACACACACACAGAGTTCTTCACATATCTGCTTAACTAGGTCAAAGTCAAAACAAATCTAACACACAACAGCTAAAACACAAACTACACACACAGAATAGGACATACATTTAAACAAGGGGGTATGTGTGTGTGTGTGTGTGTGTGTGTGTGTGTGTGTGTGTGTGTGTGTGAGAGAGAGAGAGACACCATGCTGCACATAAAGCCTCAATTTTCCCCAAAACGAAGAGATAAGATTAACCGGAGCAGTGTAAGAGAGCCCACTTTATCACACACACACACACACACACACACACACACACACACACACACAGTGCTATGAATGAGCTGAAACACACTCACGGTGATGAAGATGATGATGATGATGATAACGGCGACAGCGACGGCGCCCACCAGCAGCAGCTGATATTTATAGAGACACCGAGGAGGAAGACGATCTTCTCTCTGCAGGAACGGCGGCTCTATGACTCATCCGTCCCCTCCTAGCTAACGCCCGCCCGCACGCGTGTGTGTGACTCACACACACACACACACACACACACAGCTGTCTCAGGCAGATGTGACCGTCTCGCGCACTAAAGGGAAGTGTATAATACACGCGTCCTCGTAATAAACCCACACACACACACACACACACACACACACACACACACACACACACACACACCTGTCTGAGGTGACCTCAGGGGCGCTGCAGCTCGAAACTACTGTACACTCAGTTTTTTTACAATTATTTTTTATCTTTCTGATTTTCGCTGTTCAAAAACAATAATAATAATAATAAAAAAAAAATCACTATGTTTTTCACTGATTTTTTTTTTCTTTTGATTCTTGTTTTTACATATTCTTTGTTTTAACCTCCTGCATTTACTATTTTTTCCTCACACTTTGTAGTGGTTTTGTAATTTACATTTTGTTTTTACTGGATTTCTTTCCTTTTTGCTTTTGTTTCATTTTGTTTTTACTCATTTTTTTATTTTTGTTTTTTACTTGTTTTGTTTGTACATTTTGTTTTTTTTTTACTTTTGTTTGAACATTTTGTTTTGTTTGTACGTTTTGCAAATTTATTTTTCAATGTTTTTTACTCATTTTATGTTTTACATATTGTTTTATTCTTTTTTAATTTTAACATTTTGCTTTTTACTTGTTTTGTTTTTTTTACTTGTTTTGTTATTTATTTGGTTTTTCTTCCTCACTTTGTTTTTTACTAGTTATATTTTTACATTTTGTTTTAACTTTTTTGTTTTCATGTTTTTTTTACTTGTTACATGTTTACATTTAGTTTTTTATCTTTTTGTTTTTGTTTTATACTTCTTTTTGTTTTGTCTTTTCCTCATTTTGTTTTTCACTTTTTATTTTATTTTATTATTATTGTTTTAGTTTTGTACTCATTTTGTTTTTACATTTTGCTTCTTGCTCTTTTTTTTTTTTTTTACATTCGCCTTTCCTGCACAGAGCAGCCGTAGGTGTCAGGACTCAGGACACACCCCACATCCAGATCAGTGATACTCGTCGTTTAAGATTCTCAGAATATTTCCAACATATTTTGAATAAAATAAAAAATAATTATAAAACTAATTAACTCAAACTCAGCTCAACTGCCCATGCAGGTGTCCTTTTCTTTCTCCTTTTTCTTTTCCTTTTCTTTCTGCCCGTATTTTGGATGAGGTTGTGGGAGACTCCTGAGAGTACCGCGTGTCCGTCAGTAATAAACACTCCTGTACAGTGCAAGTCTAACGCGTCTCTCTCTCTCTCTCTGAGCTCGGGGTTCTGTTTCTGTAGGATACAGACAGTGTGAGTACTGACTGGATGTGAGTGACGAGCTGTAGGAGAACCTGCAGAACCGGGCCCGGAGGCGCAGTGAGCACTGAGGACAGTCAGAAGAACGACACCGACACCTGACGCTCCCCGCGTCGCTGGTCACGAGGGAGCTCGAGCTCCAAACCGTAGCGCTGTAGAACCCACGACTCTGATTAGTTTTCTACAACAGCATGTTTATAGCAACAAACTCGTTCTGATACTTTAGAAATGTTAGTGTTATCGTTAGTGCAAGGTTTTTTTCCAGATCCTCAGGATGGAGGAGATCACGATGGTCTGATGCTCCTTACATTAAGAAGAAAAAAATAGTTTCATTGTTAGCACTTCATTTCCTTGTTCCATATGTTCAGACCTCAAAAATTCTTCATATCACCTCTGTAGCTCAGTGAGTCTCAGATTTATTTACTTATATCACTTTAATGTCAGATGTAATTTTCTGTATGTTGGTAAAGATATAAAATAATGAAAAACTAAACAAACAAACAAAAATAAATAAATAAATATTTTTTCTCTTTAATTATTGCTCATTTATAATTATCAAGTAAAAAAATGTTAATATTTCAGGTTCTTTTGATCAGTTTGTAAAGATTTTTTAAATTAGTTTAATTTAATGAAATGTCTGTTATATTATGACAAAATTTATCACATCATTCATTCTAATAATTACAATCTGACTGAAGGCAGCATTAATCACAAAATAATACAGATTAGGTTTTACAATTTGTATTATGTATTATTTGTATTATTATTAGGTAATACAATTATGATGTTTTACTATATAAATAATTAAATAATAAATAATAGAAAAAATAGATCAATATTAATAACACAATAACTAACAAAAATAATAATAATAAACAATAATTCTTTAATAATAAATCTTTTTTTAAATAAAACTTTTTTTAAACATGCATTAATAATAAATATGGATATTATTATTATTTATGACATCTGTTACAATATGACAATGTTAACATTACTATATTATATTATTTACATATTATATAATAATATTTACTTTATTATATTTTAATATATTTTTTTATTCCTATTTTTATTTGATTATTTTCTTTTTTATTATTTGAACATTTTTAATTCTTTATACAGCTTAAGTTTTTTCCATCTTTTTTATATTTCTAATTTATGAAAAAATTCTCTTATTTCATACTTTATATTCTTATTGAAAACTCATTAGGAGTTGTTTAATCATTTTACTTCATATCATACTGTGTATGACTGCAAATATTTTATGTTCATTTGAAATGTAATTACAGGAATAAAATGTATAAAATAAAATATATATATATTAATAATCTTTTAAAAAAATACTTTATTGAACTATTATTGAATACTTGAAATGACTTTATTGTGACAAATAAAATTTAAATTTGTTTTTAATCCAACACTACTGTGTAACTGCACTGTGTGAAAACTTACCGCTTCATTTTACATTTAACATTAACTTCATGTTTAATTACGTTATTAATATAAATGTCTTTGAAGTATCTTCATTTTTTGCTTGTCGTACAGCTGTGTATCCTTCACTACAACCTTACAAACACACACACACACACACACACACACTTACTTTTTTTTCTGGGAGTGGGAGGACAACGGTGTGTGTGTGTGAGAGATTTGCTTGTATGAAAGACTATTAAAACACATTACACACTGATCATGTTCCATCACAAAAGGTCACTCAGGTTAATCACCCAAAGGCGTCTAATTTCCTGCCTTTCATTAACAATGCGCACGCACACACGCGCGCGCACACACACACACACACAGAGTGAAAACTGATGAAAATTTTTTTTTTACTTTTGATACACTCTAAACACACTGCTTTTGTCTAAGACTCCAACAGAGTGACTCAGAGTGACTTTTATTTTTTAAGGTCACTGGAGGTCGTATAAGCTTTTCACTGCATATCGTACTGTTATGACTGTGTATGTGACAAATAAAATTTTAATTTGATTTGAATTTGAAGAGTTAACTCCAGAAATAATGTGTGTGTGTGTGTGTGTTTATTATGTGTAGTTACTTGCTAACTCATCATATCCTACATCTAAGAATTGTGTGTGTGTGTGTGTGTGTGTGTGTGTAGTTTCTGATCTCCACATTCAGAGTGTAACCTCACTTGTGTTACCTAACAGATCACCTAGAGCAGTGTTTCCTAAAGTCAGAGTATAAATCAGAATGTAATCAGAACTAATAACCTCCCGGCGTGGGATGTAAATGAGGAGTTATACTTCACGTGTTCTAGTCTCATGTGTGGATCAGAGTCGTGATTTAGGGTTCAGGTGCGACGCAGAAGATCTCGAGCCTCCAGAACACCAGCTTTAAACACAAGGGTTAAAAAGAATCTGGTATAGAAAATGCAGACTGAAGAAGGAAACTGAGTTTGCACGTTTATAAAGATTTCAGATTTGAGATTCAAAAGTGAAAGTAAAAGCCGAGTGTGATGAGCTGTGAGTGACGCGAGGGCGGAGTCTGGAACATCAGTGATATATTACTGTATGAACATCACTCGCTGACATGATGACATCAATCACTCGCTCATCTTAAACACACACACACACACACACACACACACACACACACACACTCTTTCAGCCTTTTATCCTCAACACTCTCACTGCTCCAGATCAGACACGACTGTCAGGAACACAACGCGAACATTTTCACTTTAAAGGGACTTTAAATTACTAAACAATATTTAGTTAATAATTAACGAGCAACTTTGTGTATTTATATATTTAATATCAGCCTGGAAAAAAAATCAGCCCCAGAGTGACGTACTAGTGTTTACATCAAACTGTGAGACAGCAGAGATGGACTTAACACCGCTCGGGCCGAGAGAGACAGAGAGAGAGACAGAGAGAGAGACAGAGAGAGAGAGAGAGAGACAGTCAGACAAACAGATAGAGACAAATAGACAGACAGACAAACTGACATATAGATAGACAGGCAATCAAATAGATAAATAAATAGAGACAAACAGACAGATAAAGACACAGACAGACAGACAGATAATGAAATAATTGTATAGACATATAAATGGAATAAAAATTAAACAGATATATAAATAGAGACAGACAGACAGACAAAGTTAAAGATAGATAGACAAACAGAAGTGAGGAGGACACACACACACACACACACACACACACACACACACACACACACACACAAGGCGCCGTCCTCACATCACACACTGCCTGTAATAAATGATAAAGTCTGTGATTCTTGCGTTCTCGTCCTACATACCGATATTCCTGAAGTGTCGTTTAATCCGACGCTGTAACGCCGGCACTCTGAGCCCGTGAGCCTGACGGCGGCGCTAGCGTGTCCGCTGAGAAGCACTTAGCTTTTAGCACTGACTCCTGGACTTCACTCTGAAGCGTTGGGGCGTCTGTGAGCTTTTAAACGCCGCCTCCAGTCGATACGTCTGCGCAGGACGGCGTGTGAAACACGTACCCCTTCCAGCTAACGCAGAGTATCGATCACATGCTATATTTACCCTTCCTCTACAATCTAACGGCCGCGCGCTGCTGCCCGGGCACATCCATCCGCCAGACTGCATGTAATAAAGAGATTAAATTAAGTGTCATGATATCATTCGTCTGTCTATCGCTAAATCGCTCCAGGGATCCAACCGCTGTGGTACGGCTGAAAAACAACAAAGAGAAAGTCTGCTTCGTCACTTCCAGGAAAGATTTTAATAATGCTTGTCCATCATTCAATTAAGCGTGGTCTAGAATGTTTAAGTCCCGCCCATAGGGGGTGTGTCTGGTTCTACAGGAACAGCTCGTTAGTGACGTCAGTAGGCACGGTTCATCAGGGTCATCTTCACACACACAGAAATAAATGGGCGGAGTTCATGTGGTCATGTGACTTTTTCCACACATTTGTTTAGACCAGGACTAATGAAGAATCTGGTCTTTGTGCCCGAATCAACGACATCATTTTATCGAGTCCGACGTCTTCCAGTGAGTGACGACCCTGCAGCTCTCCGTCGCCGTCGGCAACGCTGATCCTCGAACTCTCCTCAAATACATACACCGTAACTCCAAACGCGCTCACCATCTCACTTGTCTAGGCGAGAAATCCCTAGACAAGAAGGCGTATTCAGAAGAAGGCGTGGCGTATCTCAGACGCTGCTGGCAGATCGCCATGTAGGAGTCGAGCGATTCGACACTTCCTGCTTGAAAAGGAAATACGAAATCAAATCACGGCTCTCGAGACGCTTTGAGCTACGAACGTTAAAAATAAAAGCACATGTAGGGCTTTAGGACCCTGAGGAGCAGACGGCGCTGTCCTGCCCCAGAACTGAGAGCAAAGTGTTACTTCTGAAATGAAGTGTTTCAGAGTTAAAACACACACACACACACACACACATACAACTACTAGAGTGAAGAAAGATACCAGAGAGAGGGAGAGGGGCTAAACGCGGTCTACCTCGGAGGCAGGCGAAATTGAGGAAGCGGCAGAAGGAGGACGAGCGGACCGGAGTAGGCGTGTGTGAGGACGCAGAAGAAGCGCCGTCCCCCCGTCCCCGTCCGCCGTGGGGCGTGGGCTGTGTGTTGCCGAGGCGACGCAGGCAGCCCGAGCCGCATGCGGTGCGCACCATACCCGGTTCCCAGCATGCTCTGCTCTTCATCACACGTCCTCGTCCTCTTCCTTGCCTCACCACACACACACACACACAGAGTACAGGAAGTACGCGAGGGAGAAGGGGGGGTGTGTGAGAGCACCAGTGATTCTCCGGTTATTCTCCTTATTCAGCATCCCCACACACACACACACACACACACACACACACACTGCAGGGATGAACACACACCCTCACTAGTTGTACATAAGAATAATGATAAAGGGAAAGATTAGAAATAAAGAGAGAGAGCGAGAGAGAGATAGCATCCCAGTTTTTCTATACACACACACACACACACACACACACCTCATAATCTTTACTGTGCTCGCAGTCTGTCGATACTGCACTGCCGCAGTGTGTGTGTGTGTGTGCACTGAAGGTTGACACTGCTGCCTCTCTTACTTACATTCCACTTCTTTCTCTCTCTATATATACACACACTGATCAAGGTGAGTCTACAGTATCCTGGTTGTAGAATTTCTTTTAATTACAGACAGACGCATCATTTTTTGGTGTAATCTTCTTGTTTTTCAATACACATAACAAGCTTTCGTGTTCCCTCATTAAAAATGTTTTAGTCTGAGCTGTGAGCCACGAATGCGCCACTGTTTTCAGTTCTTCATCAGAAGTGAATATCCGTCCTCGTAGTTCTGCTTTCAGGGGACCGAACAAGTGATTAAGTTAAGTCTTTATTTGTCACATATACATTACTGCACAGTGAAGCTCTTTCTTTGGATATCCTGGGGTCAGACCGCAGGGTCAGCCATGATACAGCACCCCCTGGAGCAGAGAGAGTTTAGGGCCCAACAATGGCAACCTGCTGGGGCTCGAACCGGAGACCTTCCGATCAACAACTCAGTGCCTTTTTCCAGCTGATGGTTGACTTTTGAACTTCGGTGACTGAGTTCCAGACTCTGCCGTTTACTCTCCGACTCGTAGTAATGAATCCGTGTCTCGTCACCAGTAATGATTCTCTTTAAGAAACTTTCAAACCTTCCTCAGAGTTTCGCTCCACATTTTCTTTGCAAATATCCAAACACTTCCGTTTACGCTCTTCGGCACCAGGTACACCATCAGACCACAAAAAAATTAATTAATTAATTTTAAAAAATGCTGCATGCTGCTCCATTATTGGAGCATAACTGGGGCGTCCATTGTTGCTCGCACCGCAGTTACAAAAGAACTGATTCACACCTGCACAGCACAGCAGTGACTGGGGAGACAGCGCTGTTACGACAGAGCGGCCAACGGAAGTTTTAATAAGGCCGGAGTGCGGATAATTTTTGACTCACCATCACCAATACGCAGCTCTCAATGGTTTTCCTGTGGAGTTTTATGGAATGGTTCACATAACACCACCTAGCTTTACTTCATGCCTTTATGTAAACTTTTGAGAAATTTCAGTACAGGATTTGTGTTTGCAAATATCCGTATGTCTGTGGGCGGGGCATAAGAAGCGGAAGTTAAACAGCAGTGAAACCGGTTCTGACTCCAGTGCTATTAGTTATTACTGCTGCACCAAGGTCAGGGTGCACTCACACACACACACACACGCACACTTTCTTTGTAGGTCCCCATATGACAGGGCAAATTCAGGTCCTGGGTTTGTCTCTTTATGAGGACCGGATGTCTCTATAAGGTTATACAACACTTTCTTTTTTAAGGGGGTATGGGGGTGTGGGGGTGGCGTAACACACTCAGAGCTTCTTCCACTTGCGTAAGCTCTCAGATGTCCATGATTGGCTGTAGAGCCGTGATTGATGTGGGAGCACTAAGTGCCTCCCACCCCACCCCGCTGAGAGAGATCGGCCAATCAGCTCTCTCTAAGCCTCTCTAGGCTACAGCATCTCCCGGCAATCGAACTTGCGATCATATACATTACTGCACAGTGAAATTCTTTATTCTTTATTCCCAGCTTAAACCGCCGACCCTTCGATCAGTAACTCAGAGCCATAACACACTGAGACCCCACTGCCCACTTAAATTTAGTTAATAAGTTATTAATATTAGTGTCAGAAAATTGAGTCTAAATCAGAAGACGATAATAAGCGTTTCAGGAAACAGTTCTTTCGAACGTCACCATACATCGGCTGTGGTTTGGACACGCACATAGAAAACACACCACAGAGTTCAAAATTTAAATAAAGAAAGTATTAAACATCTGGTTGTTGTAATTACCATATTAGACAGAAGGTGTATACGTGTGTGAGTGTAAGAGAGAGAGAGAGAGAGACACACGTGTAGCCACAGACACGTCACAGCTAAACACTGCATCTGAGAAAACACAAGTCAGGCCACATGCTCAGTGTGTGCGAGAGAGAGAGTATAAATATTTTTTGTGATTTTTTTATTTAACTGATCTCTCTATCAATCTTACACTTGTTACCGTCACCGATCGCTTGTTATGGTAGCTGATCTCTCGTTA
Source organism: Clarias pachynema (assembly GCA_030014365.1). NCBI lineage: Eukaryota > Metazoa > Chordata > Actinopteri > Siluriformes > Clariidae > Clarias > Clarias pachynema. The sequence continues at coordinate 23,995,362 of JAQMYL010000014.1, read as the reverse complement.
CTGCAGCTAATGTCACTGATCTCTCGTTACTGTCACTGATCTCTCGTTACTATACCTGATCTCTCATTACTGCTACTTATCTCTCTATAATGTAGCAGATATTTCGTTACTGTAGCGATCTTGTTCCATTAGCTGATCTCTCGTTACTGCAGCGATCTCTTGTTACCGTCACTGATCTCGTTTCCTTAGTCAATCTCTTGTTACTTCGATCGATCTCTCGTTACTGCAGCCTTTCTCTCTCTACTTTAGTGATCTCCTGTTACTGCACTCTTTTACTAGTTACTAATTACTTAACTTCAAACCATCCTGATTAAAGTTCACGATTAGTCAAGAATTATCATGATTCTTCCACAGACATCACATGCACTCTCACGATCATGTTTATAAACTGATTGTACCAGATGAAGCGCTGATTCCCAACCAGTCTCCAACAGAACTAGCTAACTAATCTGGGTGGCTGCATTTCAACAGTAATGCCCTTAATTAGGAGAGACGAAATGAGTTGAGGTTCTACTATAGGCTGGTTATTTTTTTGCTAGCTGTGCTGAGAGAGGTGACATGAAAATGGGTTTCTTTCATAAAGTCCATGAGCTACACCAAAAACCTTGATAACTCATAGCAACTTATAAGATGCTGTAAATATTCTACAGGTAAAATGTAACAAATTGTGATAGTCCAGACAACCAGAAACTATCAAAGACTCTTAATCTGGAGCGCTCACGCAAAATTTGGCAATGTGGAAAAACCAACTTAACATAACTGATTAAGTAATTACTCTTCATTACGATCACAGTTTCCTTATGACCTTCATCATCATCATCATTTTCAAATTCTTCTTCTTATCGTGTTATTATTAAAACTAAAATTACTACATCTAAACACAAGTACAATAAAAGATAAGTTCTTGTTGTAAAGGTCATTAGGTACATCCCTGCTCATGATAATATTCTCTGCCATAAATATGGCAATGCATCACAGCAGTTGGATCAAAAAGCTAAAATCAAAGTCTATTTCCTGTCTGGGACACACTGACGCCGAGTTCCTGCAATCACAGCCAGTCACAGCACATCACACAGAGCAGCTTCCTCGCAATTACTGCTGCCTGTCAATGCATGGGCGCACACACACATACATACACACACACACACACACAGACACAGACAATGAGTCAGTCATACACTTTCAGGCAAAATTCATCTTTCTTTTTCCTTCACTTTTATTTAAAGACATTTCCAGAAGATTTTGGAGTGTAAAAAAACATATGTTGACGATGTTACAGTAAATCACTTTAAAGGTTTTTGGATGGTGTTTCTACCAAGGAGTACCTGGCTTCACTGGCTTGAGACATGAAAAGGTGGAGTTTACAACTATCTCAGCACTTCTATGCCAGCTACCCAACCTAGGGGAGTCAGCACTCCTGGAGGTACACCTCAGTGGGGAAGGTTGTGTGGGATGAGATATCAGGGCGCTCTGTCATGAACATCCCCAAACTGGTAAGAAGAACCTGGCAAAAAGAACTGATGACTGTGGGCTATCTTTCTGAATCCCCCTGTCCATCTTCACCATTGGTGGGCTCAGTGTCGCATAGCACCATCTATCATCATCTAGGTCTATGGAAATGTGTGGAGAGGCAAGACCATACCAGGATACCTTTACTTGGCTGCACAGGGAGCAGGATGATATGAAACTATTAATGTCTTTGCACTGTCGGGCACTGGTGGCTCAGTGGTAGGTGATTCGCCTGCCATGCGGAAGGCCCGGGTTCAATTCCCAGCCAGTGGATGCAGTGCCGGTCCCAAGCCCGGATAAAATGGGAGGGTTGCGTCAGGAAGGGCAGCCGGCGTAAAACCTGTGCCAAGCTGTTGTGCGGACTGGATATTCCGCTGTGGCGACCCCTTGCCGGGAGCAGCCGAAAGACCAACAACATGTGATATGATGACCTGTGGCTGAAGATGTGTCTGCTCAAGTGGTTAATCCAAATCTGAGATGAGGTGGTACAAATAATGTTTCTTTGGGATCCTACTCAGGATGTGGGCATGTTTGCAAGTTCCCTTTCTATGTTCCACGTGATGCCTCCTAAGAGGGTGATGGTATGAATTCAATTCAATTTTATTTGTGTAGTGCTTTTAAAAATTTTCATTGTCGCAAAGCAGCTTTACACAATCAAAAGAAATGATGGAAGTTTGTATGAAATGTGAATGTGTATGAATCAAAATGATTACACAGTCCCTGATGAGCAACAAGGAACCAATCCTCATTTGGGTGATATCGGATAGTAGGGATTGATTTGCAGTCATATTGTGTATTAGGAGGCTGGAAGTTCAATATAACAGTTGATATCTTTAAGATAATATGGAGTCCAGTTCGTTATTGGAGGCTCAGGTAGGAAATTCCAGTCCTGTCGAGCGACTGCAATCAATTCCAATCCAATTAACATTATGACATGTTCCTCGGGGGATTTCTTGGTTTCAGTGGGGTGAAATTGGGTAAGCATGCATTGCCATTCCTTGAACCTGGCCAATATGTGAGGGTGAACGTTAAGACGGGTGAAAAAGACGTCCCCAAGCTTGAGAGTAATTCATTCTCTTGATATACTCTGAGTTTTTATGATGCCAATTTGACTGCCAGCAACTCTTGATTCCCCATGTCATGCCAACACTCTGCTGCAGACCCCATTTATCCAGAGCAACTTACATTTATCTCATTACTAATTTGAGCAGTTGAACATCTTAACCAATGAGCTGCCCCTGTCCCTGAAAAAGTCATCAGATGAAGATCTCAACAAACTTCTGGGATAGCACAGCTCCACAAACACGGAATTTCGAATGATTAGGATGTTTATGTATGAGGGCCTGTAGAGGGCTTTGGGAGCAATGCGGTTCAGGTGGAAGTGTTTAATTCTCTTTGCTAAACGTGTGGATGAAAGAGATGTACCCAGGTAGAGATTTTTAATAAAGCACCAATGTTCTCACCTTCTGTGCTGGCATTCCTGTTCTTCTAAGCAGTTAAGTTCAGGCCTCAGGCTTTTCAAAAATACATTACTGCACAGTGAAATTATTTATTCTACGCATATCCCAACTTTTTTTCTGATAGGAGGCTTGGGTCAGAGCGCAGGGTCAGCCATTTTTACGGCACCCCTAGAGCAGATGGGGTTAAGGGTCTTGTTCAAGGCCCTTACAGTGGCAACCTGGTGGAGCTGGGGCTCAAACCACCGACCTTCCGATCAGAGCCTTAACACGCTGAGCCACCGCCGCCCCAACTCACGAGACCTCCTTCCCTTCACCACAACCATCAACCATTCCATATCATCTGGTCATGTTCCTGCTGCTTTTAAGAAGGCAAGGGTTATTCCCATCCTCAAGAAACCCTGCCTGGATCCAGCAAAGTTTAGCAACTATCACCCGGTATCACTTCTCTCTTTTATTTCCAAAATTCTTGAAAGGACTATTTATAACTAAATGTCTCTTTATCTCTCACAGAACAACCTTAATGATCCCAACCAATCTGGATTCAAAGTGGCGCATTCCACAGAGACTGCCCTTCTGTAAGTCACTGAGAAGCTCCATGCTGCTAGACTACAATTAAACTATCATCTGTCCTCATTCTCCTGGACCTGTCAGCTGCATTTGACACAGTTCTATTATCTATTGTGACAAGCCTTGGAATCTGTGGAACAGCGTGGCAATGGTTTGTTTCTTACCTAGAAGGTCATGTGAGGTGACATAGAGGGGATCCACATCTGCCCCATGCAGACTTTCTACTAGTGTCCCACAGGTCTCAGTACTTGGTCCTCTTCCGTTCTCTCTCTATACCCAGTCTCTTAGTAAGGTCATATCATCGCATGGATCTTCATATTATTGTTATGCAGATGACACACAACTCATTCTCTCCTTTCTTCCCTCAGACACTCAGGTTTCCACCCTGATCTCCGCATGTCTGGCAGACTTGCTCATCCTGGATGGCAGCTCATCAGCTGAAGCTCAATTTGAGTAAAACCGAACTGCTGTTCATCCCTGGTGATTCATCCACAGGTCACCTTGTGATATCCCTGGACAACAATCAGATCACACCTTCAGCCCCTGCCGCAATCCTGGGGTAACTGTGGACAATCATCTGTAATTTATCCCACACATTGCTAACCTTACTCGCTCTTGTCAATCCGTCCATTTTTTTCTTCACAGGCTACTCAAGTGCTTGTTCAGTCCCTTGTTATTTCAAGACTGGACTACTGCAAGTCACTCTGTCCACCATTCGTCCTCTGCAGCTGATCCACAATGCAGCAGCACGTCTTGTTTTCAACATTCCCAAGATCTCGAACACAATCCCACTTCTCCGCTCCCTGCACTGGCTTCCTGTAGCTGCCCGCATCAAATTCAATTCAAATTCAAAGCCAAAAATGGCCCAGCATCCACTTACCTCTCTGCTCTAATCAGGCACCACACCATGTTCCCTCCGATCCTCCAGCACTGCTCGCCTCGTTCCACCATCTCTCAGAGATGGAGGAAGACATTCAACCAGACTCTTTTCTGTTCTGTCACCTAGGTGGTGGAATGACCTTCCTCTAGATGTCCGTACAGCAGAGTTTTGATAATCTTTAAACGACGACTCAAAACGTATCTGTTACTTCAATACTTGGACTAATCCTTCATCTACTAATCTTCAGTACATTTGCTCTCCTGGTGTACTTCTCAGGGAGTGTAAAAAGTTTGGAGGCCAGCTGTGGTAGGATTAGTGATGCAGATGTTGCTGAAGTGGTGGTCATAGAAGCGGTGATCTTTATGACACTTGCTCAAGCTCCTGATGCGTCATCTCTGGCTCTCTTGGGCTTCTCTCAATTTGGCAACTTCGTCTTCTGCATCCGTGGAGAAGGTGAAGTAATCTGTCATGCAACGATAGGCGGACTCGTTCGCAAGTCCATCATCTTACCAATCTTACCCGCAGAAACCATTTATATAGTTATTTCATTTCATGTGTATGCATCTGTGTGTGCGTGTCTGAGTGGGGGCATATAGAAAATTCATCACAGATGACAGTTGACTCAGACTCACCCACAAGACTAATCTAATTACTGATCTCCAAAATGCAGCCTTGTGTGTGTGTGTGTGTGTGTGTGTGTGTGTGTGTGTGTGTGTGTGATGGAAAGTCAGTTGTGGTCAGTGTGATGTCAGTGTGTATCACTCCTGATATGAAAACCCACAATCACAAGGTGAAAAGTTCAAGGGTTGTCTTCTATTTCTGTATGTGTGTGTGTGTGTGTGTGTGTGTGTGTGTGT
>JAQMYL010000014.1:23936118-23949149 GCA_030014365.1 Clarias pachynema | reverse complement strand
AAATTTCATATTGTTTTTGTGTGAGATGTGTGTGTGTGTGTGTGTGTGTGTGTGTGTGTGTGTGTGTGTGTGTGTGTGTGTGTGTGTGAAGGTCACAGGCAGCATCCACTGAGGCCACGCTGCATAAACAAGATAAAAAATATGAGGAGCGGATAATAATAATAATAACGGCCGGAGAGAGTCACGCTCTGAATAATTCATACCTGCAGTGTGACACACACACACACACACACACACACACACACACACACACACACTACTCTGCTGCCTCTCTCTCAGAATGTCTCTATCCTTCTTGTTTCTCACTAGACAACTAACGGAGACAAAGTGAGAATAAAGTGAGACGACTTCAGAGAGAGAGAGAGATTTAACAATAAATGTGATGTGTAATGAGGAGTGTAGTGTGTGTTCTCTAATGATGATGCATAATGAGTGTGTGTGTGTGTGTGTGTGTGTGTGTGTGTGTGTGTGTGTGTGTGTGTGTGAACGTTACCTGGAGGTTGTTGAGCGGCTCCATCTTCATGACCGGGCCGTTGGTGCCGAGCGGGAGACTCACCTCTACCGTCTGATTGGGGCCGAGAGGAGTCAGGACCTGCAGGGGCCCGGCCGGAGCCAACCCGAAACTGTACACACACACACACACACACAGTTTTTCTTTTTTTTTTTTTTCACAGTTTTTTTTTTTACTAGGAACTGAATTATTTTGTTCATGGCTTTCAACGCTGATAGACTCCAACTGTCCCATACAAACACACAGTAAGAAAGGGGGGGGCTTCTATAGGATCATGTGATAGCAGAGAGGTCGACCCACTGACACACCTGTCAATCATTCCAGCCAACGATCAGCTCACCTGCTATTTTTAATCGACTTCTGATTTCCTGCCTTTGAAAATTAACAGACCACTATTCAAGTCTAGCGCCCCTAGTGGAAGTTACAATAATACACAAATATAAATATAAATAAATAAATATGTATAATGTAACTGTTTGATCCTGTTTGAAATCCCTATGATGTAACCTCCGCTAACACACTCTGAGGAAAGCGCTATCCGCCCTCTTCTGCATACGTTAGCTGACACACACCGATTATTAGGGACTGACAGGAAGCTCCTCCCACACAGAGATCACACCTAATCATGGTCTCGTGGATTCCCAGCCACAGACGCCGTGACATCATCGGGACTCGACTCTGACCCTCACCTGTTCTTGTTGAACTGGATGGCGAAGTCCGTCATGACGCTCATGGCCTTGTTGGTGAGAGACACGTCCATGTGGATGGCCCCGCCCCTCCGAGCGAAGGTGCCCGAGATCTCCAGTCCTTTAGCCTTCATCGCCTGGAGCCACATCTGCATCACAAAGGTGTGGGCGGGGCTTTCATCAACAACTCACATCATACAGTGTTGAAATATTAGTGTGTGTGTGTGTGTAAGACTGCGCAGTTCATTCTGTCCTCTTATGGGCGTAGCTTAATATTCTAGTTAACAGCTTGATTGACAGGTCTGCCTGAGACCCCGCCCACAAAACCATGAAATCAGGATTTATACAGCAGTCTAACTTTCGCTCGCTAGGTTCGCGTTCACTCTGCTAGTCTTCGCTAGTTAGCTTATCTTCCCTAATTTGCTTGTTAGCGTATTTTAGATTAGCGTTGCCCACTAGAGTATCATTCTTCACTTGGCTAGCTCGGTTAATTTTTCTCCTTTCGCTCACTAGATTATCTTTCCGTAATCACTTGCTAGGTTAGCCTTATTCGTTAGCTCTCCTGGCTAGTTTTCTTCTTCTTTAGTCGTTTAGCTTCGCTTCCTTTCTTCACTCGGTTTACTCTTTTTAAAATGATTATTACTTTCCTACAGGTCTTAGTGGATCAGGTGTGTTAGTTTAACGCTCAGGAATAAGGTTTAGCTCAGCGCTAACTGACTCACCGCTTTGGGAGGCACGTAGGCTCCTGTCGCCATGGCAACACCTCCGCCCAGATCGAACAGGTCGCTCAGACCGCCTCCGACAGCCGGGGCACCGCCAAGACCTGCGGGCATTCCCACAGGACCGCCCCCGAGACCCATGCCCATCTGTGAGCACACACACACACACACACACACACACACACACACACACACACACAGAGGAAACCATTCATGACCCTATTAAAGTTCCTTAAGGTCATAAATCCAATCTATAACAACCTAAGAGTATCTCTACAGCTTTATTACAGGACATGAATATGCATGAATATGTAAATACATTCAAATCAACACTGGCTACAAACTACAGGAGTTCATAAGTAGCTCCGCCCCCCAAAAAAACAAAAAACACTGAAACGTTACTAACGGCTTCTTGTGAAACGTGTATTAGAGAGGGACTTACTGCAGGACTGGGTCGAAGGTCTCCACCCAGCTGTGGGAAAACACACACACACACACACACACACACACACACAAAAAGAGAGAGGTAGGTTAGAGAGTCAGAATGCTCGAGAAAGCTCACGAAAACGAACGAAATGATGATGAAACAGGAAGTGATGAAATGATGTCACGATGCTGACGGGGAGGAGGAGGAGGAGGAGGAGGAACAGTGTGACACATCACTGATATCTACATCATGACTGTTGCCATGGTTACACCTCTGGTGCTCTACACCTACTGTATTTATACTACTTTTCTTGTTGGTCTGTAGAGACATACAGTTAGATTGATGAACTGTGTGTGTGTGTGTGTGTGTGTGTGTGTGTGTGTGTGTGTGTGTGTGTGTGTGTTGCTGTTTCTGCTGTAATTCATTACCGTTTCTGGTTCGTCTCCCATCTGCAGGTGAAGCAGAAAGAAAAAGTAGAAGGAAAAAAACAGACACAGAGTCAAACATGAGAGAGAGAGAGAGAGAGGGGGGACAAGAGGAGGGGACAAGAGGAGGGGACAGGAACCGGCGAGTCTCTACAAGAACCTCTGGCGTAATGAAAGGAACCGCCGACTCAACTACAGGAACCTGCGACTCCAGACTCTCTGAATCCATCTAAAGATAAACGTCTCCCAAAACATGTAAATAGATGAAGAGACGTGTGGACAGTCCCTCGTTCTCTGTCCCCGTTAACGTTCTCTGCAGCCGTGGCGTTAGAACACAGACGTGTTCCCGGGTTCCCGTACACGCGTCCCCGCCCACTCTCCATATTTATAAACAGTGTTTAGGGTGAAGAGAGAGAGAGAGAGAGAGAGAGAGAGAGAGAGACGTCATGTGACCCACCAGACTGTCCAGTCCTCCACCCAGCAGGTCCACAGCCCCCATCTGCATGGGAGGGGGCATGGAGGGCACGGTGGTGGTGGGCGGAGCCAGGTCCAGGTTCAGCAGGTCACCCAGGAGATCACCCTGGGACGGAATGACGGCGGGCGGAGCATCGGAGACTCCGCCCACCGTCTGGGTGACATCGGGGCTTTCAGGGCTCTCGCCACTGAGACAGAGAGAGAGAGAGAGAGAGAGAGAGAGGGAGGCTTTTTATTATTTCTAGGTTAAAATGTTGAATTAGACGAGTGTGTACAAGTTTACAGGTGTGTGTGTGTGTGTGTGTGTGTGTGTGTGTGTGTGTGTGTGTGTGTGTGTGTGTGTGTAAGAGGGACACTGACGATCCGGTGCGAGCAGGAAGGCGTTTGTGCTGGACCCCTCGGCTGCCCTCGACGAAGGCGCTGGGTGGTTTGTGGTAGACGGAGGCGAGCGTGCCGATGTGGCAGATGAGTTCGTCCAGCAGCGTGGGCTCGATCAGGTCCGTCTCCTCGGAGATCAAAGGCTTCTCGGCCAGAACCACCTCCTTCGCCGCCACCGGGTCGGTGGACAGCAGGCGCCAGTAGATGTAGCCGCGGTCGCGCAGGTCAGGATTATCAGAGTCCTGAGAGAGAGAGAGAGAGAGAGAGAGAGAGAGAGAGAGTTAAACTAACGAGTGTGTGTGTGTGTGTGTGTGTGTGTGTGTGTGTGTGTGTGTGTGTGTGTGTGAGATGAGATTTTCAATCATCTCGTTTTTCTCTTGGACACTTCCTTCCTGATCAGAGCCGAGTTCTGCCTCCTGATTGGTCAGAAGGTGTTGATTAGTTCTCAGTAACGGCGCCTCTGACTGTAGTGCAGGTTTATATTAACACACACACACACACACACACACACACCGGAGAGGACAATCACATCGCCATGGCAACTACGACAAAACTAAAACCATCAGGGTTTTACAGATTCCTCAAAGTCAGGAAGGACACACACACACACACACACACACACCTCTACTGTAATATAGTAGAGACACTATAATATAACAATAATACTTAAATTGAAACTGTATTAGGAAATTATAAATAATATTAACAGTGAGATTTAAAAAATGCTAATATAAAAATAAAACCAATACAAATCAATAAAAATATAAATAATATAAAAATAACACTAATCTAAATACTGATAAAAATACATGAGTATAAACCTAATGAAAATTTTTTTTTATTAATTACACTGAAATAATAAAATATAATAATAATAAAAACTCTAATAAATTAAAACCAAAGTAATATTAGTGAAATATAATAACTAATGGAATTAAACAATGTTGGTAAATATAATAATAATAATAATAATGTAAATAACAGTGAGATTCTAATATTAGCAGAAAACATAAAATAATCAAATAAACCAAATTTTATAAACTAAAAAATTATTATAAAATAAAAAGATTTATATTAAATAAAGCTAAATTTTTAAATGTATTATTTGTGTCTCAGTACAGATGGATGGACAGAAGGACACTGTGTTATGTTTCGTGTCTCTCAGACAGGCTGAACTGTTTAATAAATATATTTTAAATTATTTCTCACTCTATATATTATTTCAAAATAATAATAATAATAATAATAATAATAATATAAACCAAAAAAGGCAAAAGCAAAGAAATAAAATAAAATTAGAGACAGATGTAAATAATATCGGGTCATTAATCAGGTGAAAAACTACATTTAATTATTTACAGCATCAATATCTCAAGAAAATACAGACTTGTGTTTAATGAAATGTGCCTTTAACTTTATCTGTTGATTATATGTACAGTTTTACACCGTGGACGTGTGAGGAACCAGATTACAATAATTACAAAAAGAAAAGATTTTATAAGTAAATTATAAAAACTGTAAAGGAACATTGTGTCCATGATCTCCTTCTTCTGGGTGTCTTTATTTATTTCTTCTTTATGTACTGATGTGGAAAAACACGACCTAACTGGCACTAAGCACATAAACTCATGACGTCGTTGTGTGTGTATGTAAAATGTTGGTGGAGATGAAGGATGGAGAATCAGATCACGTTGTAAAGAGGCACGATGTGCGCGCACACACACACACACACACACACACACACACACTGTGCTACATGTTGCTGGTGAATATGCATGAACTATTATAATGACTTATAATTAAACTGTATGTTAGAGACTCACTCTCACACTGAGACCCCACCCACTCGACACCAGCCGCGGGGCTCTGGAGTGTGTGTGTGTGTGTGTGTGTGTGTGTGTGTGTGTGTGTGTGTGTGTGAGAGAGTGTGAACAGAATCTTTAACCTCTAAACCACATCTCTAATCTGGCTCTCACACACACACACAGAGTTACAGTCGTGTTCAGTAAAATAAACACGTGACTTCTATAACTATAAACCTACGCGGGAATAAATAGCGCCTACGGAACACGCGTTACTAATAAAGTGTGTGTGTGTGTGTGTGTGTGTGTGTGTGTGTGTGTGTGTGTGTGCGGTCTCTGGAGGTCACACGTGTACCGCGCTCCTCTTCTGGCTGTAGCGCGGCGCGAGCGAGCGTCACGGTGAATAAACGTGTTTACACTCGGGGCTTTAAAAGCCCTTTTGAGCTCCGCTTTCATTCAGATCCTTTATAATCTGATTATAGCGGCGGCCTACGACACGCACACGCTCTCTTCAGGACCGTCTCCATGGCAACACAACTCAAACACATACAGGTGCTCGGGGGGGAAAAAAAAGAAAAAAGAGAAACATGAAGATAAATTTTTTTTAATAAATAAATCAGCATCAGATATTTATTAAATGTATTAAATAACACACACACACACACACACACACACACACACACACACACACACACACACACACACACACACGGTGATCCAACACAACAGACATAGAGAATTACAGCAACTCTGGATTATTAGCTTTAATTAACTCAGGAATTTAATTAACTCTTGAGATTCAGATAGTGATAAATCTGAGGAGGTCTAACACACATGACTGGGGAGGTTTTATTTATTTATTTATTTTTAAGTGGTCAGTGTGTGTGTATATGTGTGTGTGTGTGTGTGTGTGTGTGTGTGTGTGTGTGTGTGTACCTGTGTGGCCAGACTGAGCACTTGCTGGACGAGTTCCTGGGTCTCAGTCGGCTTCTTGAGGAACAGCTTGACGATGGCGGTGAGGAGCTGCAGCTGCACCTGGACACACACACACACACACACACAATAAGACCGATAGACTCACAGTAGTGTAAATGCGTGTTGTGTGTGTGTGTGTGTGTGTGTGTGTGTGTGTGTGTGTGTGTGTGTGTGTTACCTGTGTGCTCTCGTCATGGAAGCCCTCCAGGAAGCTCTCGAGCAGCTCGTCGGCGTTGTCGATCCTCTCGGCGTATTCTCCTACGATCCAGATCATGGCCGCTCTCGCCTCGGGCTCATCCAGAGAGTCCAGGTTCTCACACAGCGTCGCAATCACACTCTCGTACCTACACACACACACACACACACACACACACACACACACACACACACACACAGGGATAATCAGCATCGTACAATGACACGATATGAACAATGTGATTTCCAGACGTCTGGAGGCGAGACGTCTACCAGATGTCTAAGAGACCAGACGACTTACTGATCAAGAAAAAATAAATAAATAAATCTGACCAGTCAAGAGCAATAAGACGTGTCTAATTTTTTGATTGACGTCTACACTACACTTCCTACATTTCTAACTGTGTGTAAACTGTTTCCTGTTTTTACAATCACACTGTATGTACTGCGCGAGTGATAATATAATAATATAATTCAGCTCAGAATCCACCAGATGGCGCTGTTCTTTTTTTTTTTTTTAAAGGCACTTATGAGCGTACAATTAAATTCCGGCACGGCTAATATCTAATAATTAACTTTTTATTCAGCGGTGTGTATTATTTATAATTGTAAAACTCTTGACGCACTTTGAACTCGTTTCTGTACTTTTTATATTCTGTAAAGCTGCTCCAGTTCTACTTATACAGGACCTTTAATAACGTGTTGGACGTTCAGTCCTCCGCTCTGCAGTCTGCTGGTTTCTGTCCTCTCTTTATACACGTGTGTATTTGATCAGGGTTTAAAAAAGCTAATTAGATTTTTCTTCTAATGTGACGTCACATTAAGACGAGCCCCGCCCCCTGGCTTGTTGCTTAGTTCTGGAGGAGGCGGAGCTCATTTACATAAACAGTGAAACTGTACTTTTCTCCGGGGGGGGGGGGGGGGGGGTGAAATATTGAAGCAAAATGAAAAAATGTACAGAGTGTGTGTGTGTGTGTGTGTGTGTGTGTGTGTGTGTGAACACCTACTTGTTGGGGTACTTGCGGAAGATGTCCTTGATGACGACGATGGCCTCCTGCACCACATAGTTGACCTTAGTCTGAATGAGGTCCAGCAGGGTGCTGACGCAGCGCTCGGCCGATTGCTGACACACACACACACACACACAGTTAATGAAGAATGAGGACGAGAAGACGAACTGGACGTCTGTTCCACTCTGAGCATCAGGACAGTGATGTAGAAGATAACGAGTTTTTAAATAATTAACTATCCAGTCTCCATCTGGACAATGTATTGGCACCCCTTTAATCGGTCTAATCACATCTGAAGGTGTTCGTATTTCAGCCAATCAGGAACATTCTATTTATAATAAACGTTAATGATGGAGGTTTTAATCTCAGCATTATAATAAAAACATATTACATCATACGATATATAGTGTTTTTTTGTACAGTTTTATATATTTTATATAAATGTTATATAGATACATACATACATACATACATACATACATATATATATATAAAATCATGCAAACTTGTACAGCGTGTATAAATTCGTATGACACGTATTAATCTCCATGAACATGAGAACGACACGCTGTGATGGTCACATGATCTCACACGTGCACTTCCTGTCTGACTGCTGTTGAACTGATCTTCAGCCTCAGTGTTGTTTATTATCCTCATGAACACAACGGATGGACAGATTGACCAAAGTTGACCGAACCCACAGTGGGAAACGCCCTCACCTCCACTTTGATGGCGCAGCGGCCGATGGCGCGGACGGCTTTACGGACGAAGTCCACGTCCACCTCGGTGGCGTATTCCTTCAGCTCGGCCAGGACCTGAGACACCACAGAGGACGAGACAGTGAGGGACGCAGTGTAGTCTGCCATAAACATATCAAAAATTGTATTTCTTGTTATAAAGTGTGTGTGTGTGTGTGAGTGTGTGTGTGTCGGTCACCTGCGCGATGTTGGCCTGAGACGCCAGGCGGATCATGATGTCCAGCTTCTCCAGTTTGACGTATATCGGGTCGTTATATTTCACAAAGAAGACCTTCATCTCGTGCTTCAGGACCTCGGGCCTGCAGAGGAACCAGAACCATCAGAACTCACCCTGACTCCAACCAGATAACCCGAGCACTTAAACCCCGAGCACTGGAGGGCTGCAGTCATAACCTTCTCCACCTGCTCTGATCTGTAACCAGGGCTGCGCAAAACGATACGGAAATACTGGCACTGTGACGATTAAACTACACGATCCTGATTCGTTCTAAATCGATTTAAAATCATTAAACAAACTGATTGGAAGGAGTTGATGAAAATTCAAATCAATGAGAACATTTTTGTGAAGATTTGACATTTTAAGATTTTAAACTCAAGTTTTAATTTAGTAAAAGATTTATATTTCTCTGTTAATGAAAGACGAATCGTTCACACTACACTAGCTGATCGTTCACAAACCGTTCGTTACATCGTGATCAAACTGCCTGAGATTTTTCCCCAAACTGAGACAAATCCACATGAATATAGAATTTAGTTATTAATTATATTAATTTTATAAGGTTCACAAATCTTTACATCACAAATGTCTTCAAAAGCCATACAATGTTTTTTATTAAAATTTTTGTTTTTATATAAACGCCTCACCATTAATAAAAATCTAAACAGCGATACGGACCTGTTTGAGTGTGTGTTATTTAATCACAACAGGCTTTAGTTTATTACAAAGTCAAGAATTTATGTAGAGTGTCAAAAATTTGTTTGTTTTGTTTGTTTAATAATTTTGAGTTGATAAATAAATACTGGTAAACATCCTCTTAATGAGATTATTTGCTGTTATTTGTTGTGGCATTAATAAATACATCTGAACATAAAATTGTACATTTAATACATGAAATTGCAATATGTCTCTTAGTATCACAATGTCAGTATTTTATTTTATTTAATCAAATTGTGACGTTTCAGTACAGAAGGTTTTTGGTTTTAAGCAGCTCGTGAGTGAGACGCGAAGCTGAACGATGTGACGCACCGCTTCTGGACGATGAGGTTGATGTTCCTCAGAGCCACGTACTGCAGCTCGGGTTCTGCGGAGAGCAGAGTGACCAGAGGGGGCGCCAGCTTCTTCAGCAGGGTGCCGTAATAGTCCAGGTCTTTGGGGAGCATCTCCATGAACTTCATGAGCACCTTGACGGCCGACAGGACCACGGCGGAGTTAGCGTGAGACAGCCGCGGGGTCACCCTCTCGCAGATACTGGGGAGAGGGGGGGGCAGATAAATACACCGGTAAGAGAGGATTTATTTAATTTAATTGTTCCGTATGCGCATTGAGAGGAGCGACCCAGCCTTGACCTCTGACCTCTGGGACTCGCGGTCGTCTCGGGGTGTGTAGTTGGCCAGACAGTCCAGGATGAAGATCTGCCCCCACTCGGTGCACTCGTTCAGGGCCGTCAGCAGCTTGTTAATGGTCTGAGGGTTCAGGTCCAGGAGGTTACTGTTGGGGTGCGACTCGGCGATCTCGGACAGAGCGGCTACAGCGTTCGCCACCACCTGGGGGAGACAGAGAGAGAGATAGAGAGAGAGAGAGAGAGGGAAATATGAGAAACGCTTGGTCCACTCCTCCATCACGGTGCTGCTAAATGTTTTAACAAGAGGAAACCGCTAACGCACTCGCAGTAAGGACGGGAAACACCAGGGGGCGCCAGATACCACATCATAATCAGATTCCATTTATGATTCTGTAACTATCACCACTTTATAAATATCCTGATTTTATTACAATTTTAAGACCTTCAACCTTAAAAAGAAAAAAGTGAACTTAAAGCATTATTCACCAAATTCATAATCAAATGCAGCTCGTTACTTATAACACGTCCTCTCACTTTAAAACCCAAACACAGCGTTCATTTAAACACTACAAACTAACTCCAAATATCAGCGTTTAACCTCTAATTAAATTAAACACAAAGCTACACTGTTACTGAGCCGCGCGTATCTCTGCTACATCACCTGCCGTGATTATTATTTATAATCAAAATCAGCTAATCATTAACTCCTACTACACAGACTGCCAGTGTGTATGATAGTTTAGAGCGCCACCTGTAGGATTACAAAGAAACAGCAACGTTTTACCTCCTTAAACACCTCCAAAGTCTCAATAATGAACTTGACAGCGAGCGTCTAAGACATGAGTGTTTTGAGACTAATTAGCGCTCGAAGTTCGTGTGCGCGACACAGAATCTGGTTACATCTGACCCAGTGATCTTACTTTAATGGGTGCCGATACTTTGATCTTGTAGCCAATAATTATAGAGACTGTTTAAGAGATCAGACACGAGCAGCACTGAGTCCAAGTCGTGTGTGTGTGTGTGTGTGTGTGTGTAAATCGTGTGTAGTAAGACGTGAGGGGTGGAGGTTCCTCACCATGGGGTTGGAGTCGGAGATCAGATCTTTGAGCGTGTCCAGGAAGCCCTGGTCCTCCACCAGCTGGGCGTTGATGTCGTGCAGTTTGGCCACACACACGGCCGCCGTCTTCCTCACGTAGGGGTCCTCGTCCTTCAGACACTTGCGCAGGGGTTCACACAGATACTCTGTGATCTTGTCCACACGGATGCAGCCCATGGTGCGCACAGCCAGCGCTCGGATCAGAGGGTTCGGGTCCTCGCAGTCCTGCAGAGAGAGAGAGAGAGAGAGAGAGAGAGAGAGAGGGAGATACACAGAGATCAGATCAATGCTGATCAGCTGCCCTCTGGTGGAGATCAGGGGGAAGTGCACAGAGTTTCACTGACAAATTTATATGAACAACAATAAACCTGAAGATTAAATTCTATAGTATATTTTCTTGTAGTTAAAATGAGACCTCGTACAATACATAGACAATATAAAAATATATAAAAGACGTGCGTCCCTCCCTGACCTTGACGAAGGTGTTGACGGCCATGATGGCCATGTCAGGCTGGCTCTTGGCGTAGTTCATCAGGTACAGGTAGACCAACTTCTTCAGCTCCAGGTTGTCCGTCTGCATGCAGTTCACCACGTCTGGAAACAGCGCGCTGCACAGAGACGAGACGAGATGAGACGTCTGTCTGAGTCGCTTTACTGAGAGGAGACGGGGATCAGACGGCGTGTCTGTAAACTCACCTGACGTCTTTACCCACAGTCATGGAGGCGATCACCTTCTTCACTGCCTCCTTCTTCTTCTCCTTCTTATCGCTGTTCAGCTCAGCCTTCAGCTCAAAGATCTCTCCTGTGATCACACACACACACACACACACACACAGTCAGCTCCTACACCAAAGGGTTTGAGTTTAATGTCAAATTTCACTGAAGGAGATAAAGGAGGCGTGGCCTCTTCATATTCTGTCAGTTCCAGTGAAGGAGGCGTGGCCTCTGTATATATATATTCTATCAATTCCCGTTGAAGGAGGCGTGGCCTCTGTGTATGTTCTGTCCGTCCTCGTAAAGGGGGCGTGGCCTCAGTGTGTATATTCTGCCAGCCCCAGTGAAGGAGGCGTGGCCTTTATGTCAAGTCCAAGTAACTGAGATGAGAGGCGTGGCCTATGTGGCTCTCAGTGCCAGTTAAGAGGGTGAAGTGGGCGTGGCCTGACACTCCCTAAACAGCAAAGTTTTAGTAACTGTATTAATAATCTCACACAAACACCCGTCACTCTGACACGAAATAAAGAAAGAGAAACGTGTTGTTCTGTTCATCCTGAGTGTGTGTGTGTGTGTGAAGGACAAACACTCTGTAACAAACACTACAGGGGAATTAAACGTGACGGTGTGCTCTAACGCCCTGTAACTAAACACAACGTCTCTCTCTCTCTCACACACACACACACACACACACACACACACACACACGTTCCTTCCTCATTACCCGCGACCCTGAGAAACAGTCGTGTGGTTTAAATCCTACCTTTCTTGGTGGTGGTGAAATATTTCGAGTCGGTCATCTTGGATCCTAAGCCTCTGTTTTCCTGCACAGGAATGAGAAACGCAGTTAGAGAGACAGACACACACACACACACACACACGAGTGAGAGCAGGAAACTCCAGAAGTGCGTGATCATGAAAAATAGAGGAAGCTCCCGAGTGTTATCGCAGGATCACCGGGTCACAGACCTCGAGCTGAAAAACAACCAAAATAAAATACACTGGAAGCTAATTTTCCCCTTATTCAGCCGAAATCTCACACAGACTCATCAACACCATCACCCCCCCCCCTCTACCCCCCCTCAGACAGACAGATCAGTACACTCATGTTCAGCCAGACAGTTGTGTTCAAAATAATAGCAGTATGTTGAAAAAAAGTGAGTAAAGCTCCATATCCATATAATAACTTTTAATTTAAACCACATAAATGTATTGGACCCCCTGTACATTCTATTCTGAATCACAACATGAAGAAAAATGTGCTAAATGTATTAATAGTTTAATGTAAGTGAAGAAAAACAA
>JAQMYL010000014.1:23916868-23929798 GCA_030014365.1 Clarias pachynema | reverse complement strand
TGCGTAAAAAAAATTTAACGCGTTATTTTTGTGTAATTAATTAATCTAAATTAACGCGTTAAAGTCCCGGCCCTAATTATTATTATTATTATAGTTAATAAAAATGTAATTTACATTTTTATTAACTTTTGTTTTATACTTTATTTTATGGTAACTACATTTTATTTTTATATTTTACATTCTTTTCTACTGGCATTTGCATCTTATTTCCATTTTTATGTCACAAACGGTCATGTTTTACTGCATATCATACTGTGTACGGTTGTGTATGTGACAAATAAAAAAGTCAGTTCAAAGAGTCAACTTATGTTCAGATAAAAGAGTCAGCTCAGAGTTGACTCCTCATGCCCAGTTAAGAGAACCAGTTCAAAAAGTCGACTCCAAATGTTCAATTAAAAGAACTGGCTTAGCGATAAGGGCCCGTATTCACAAAGCTTCTTAGAATTCTCTCGGAGAACTCCTATCTTAGCTTAAAAGGTCCTAGCTGGGAGTCCTAGACTAAAAGTGATTTAGGAAGCTTCTCAGAGGAACTCTGAGGAAGGAAAGTACAAAAACCTTTATCTTACTGAGGAGGCGTGGTCGACCCCATTGCTAGGGATGATGCAGCAATTCAAGGACTCTGATTGGTTGATAAAAATCTGTAAAGGTCTTATAATGAGCTCTTTGTGAAAATAGAATATACAGTATGATAATAGAACAGACAGTCAAATCATAATGTTTGTATATAAAGAATTTGTATAATCATGACGACAGGCTACTTTATGCAAAGTTTCTGTTATAGGCTAAATATCTTAAAGTTAATTAAAACATTCCAATGTTGAAATGTGCCTACTTTTGAAGCAACTGATTTCAGCTCAGCTTTCACCAGTTTACATGATTACAGGAGAGTCTGTTTAAGTTGCACTTTTGGATGGTCTGTAGCCAACAATCTAGGAGAGATTGAAGGAAGTAAAAGAATAAGAAAACCAGATTGGACAGAAGAGCAGCGTTTACTTTTGTTTAGTGTTTGGAAAATATTTCTATATCTCTGCTATATAAACTCTTAAGCCTCTTAAAAGTCCTCCTCTCTACTCTTAACAATTTTTACCTTAGGAGCTGTTTTTAGGTTGAAGACGTTTTGTGAATCATTTTACTAAGATTTAGTCCTAAATTTAAGGAAAAATTCTAAGAAAATGCCATAATTCTAAGAATTTTCTTAGAATTTCATCAATAGGAGAAACTTTTAGGCTTAAGTAGCTTTGTGAATACGAGCCTCGACTACTTAACTCACACCTTCACCTCTGAAAACTGGAGACTCCTTCCAACATCCATGTTAACATTATCACATTAACAATCTGTATAAATAAGCGCTGTGTGTGTGTGTGTGTGTGTGTCTGTTTGTGTTTAAAAGTTAATCTGGAAGCTGAAACCCTACAATCAGGGATGTGAGAAAAACACAACTCGCAGTTTCTCACACGCCGAGTTCTGAGAGAAGAAAACTTCATAACCTTCATAAACAGTCCTGTGATCTCCTTAAAGCTCTGACACTGGTGTTTTATCATCACACAGTGTGTGCACTATGGAATTACAGCGTTTATGTCTATGTTACAGCGTTTATGTTTATGTGTGACATAAACGAGTGTCTTCATCACTGTGTGTGTGTGTGTGTGTGTGTTGTAATCCTTTATCTATCAGGACAGAGACACAGAGTCCGAGCTGGGAGAAGCGTTGTGATGAAAACATCAGCTTTATTATAAGATCTTTATCAACAGTAAAGTTCTGCTCCTGCAGTATTGCTCATCAACACACACCGATCGCTCCAGCAGCTCAGAGTCCTCGGTACGGTTCATCACCGGGAAAGACAGAAGGGAGGAATCCGGCAGACGGGATACAGACGGCGCTCGACTCCCCGCCGATTTATCTGAGCGAGACGTGAACCAGCAATGAGAAAAAAAAAATAAAAAATACGTTTAACATCCAGGCTGTAGAGAGAAAGCCGCACAGTCTGTAGAACACACTCAACTTCTTTTTTTTCCAGCTCTTTGTGAACAAACAACACACACACACACACACACATTACAATGGGATTAAATGGCGGCAGTGAAGAGGATCTGAGTAAAGACGTATGAGGCTGGACAGTGTGTGTATGTGTGTGTGTGTGTGTGTGTGTGTGTGTGTGTGACACCATATCCGCTCCCAAACTAATGAATAAATAAAAACACAATGTTCTGTTTCTCCACAGAACCTTTAAAGGCTTGACGCAGAGAGAGAGAGAGAGAGAGAGAGAGACATAAGATCCCTCAAGTGGAACCCTCACTACAGCATCAGGGTGTTTATTCATAATCTTGTGTGCGATCCCGTTTTCATAAATACATAGAAGACATCATCATCATCATCATCATCACTCTTATTACCTTCATCACTGACATCAGCAGCACCACCACCAACTTCACCATTAATATCTTCCTCATGACCTTCATCATCACTACCAGCAACACCTTCATCACTACCAGCAACACCTTCATCACTACCATCATCATCACCTTCATCACTACCATCATCACCTTTAGCAATCATTTAAAATCCTTAAAGCCTCAATCAGGAATCCTTGTGCATCTGTAACAGGAAATGTTATCAGTAACCCCATATATATAACATGTATAATAGGTTATAATAATTAAAATAAATCCATGTTTGGAGAAGCTCTGATGGTTCGGGATCTACAGCAGTGTGTATCAGATGCAGAACGTCTCGGTTCCTGATTAAGGCTTTAAAACGTCAAATAAACTGTAAATCCAACCGCGCATCAGTTTCACACTGAATAAAACCAAAACCTCCTGCAGGAAGAACAACCAACCGGGGTTAAACACACACACACACACACACACACACACACACACAGTGTTTACCCAGAAAACACAGCAAAATCTTCGCGCACACAAACATGCAGTTCCTTCATTCCAACACACACACACACATCTGGACTTTTAATCAGTATTTCTTTCTCTCTCTAAAACACTACAATCTGTTTCTCTGATAAAGCGACAGTCTTGTCATGTGCTGACTCGGCCACTAGAGGGAGCAAAACAGCTACAAGTTACATCCAGGGTCAGCATTGGCGTCCTCATGATGTTCGCAACATCAAAGCAGTTCTATCTATTTAGTCTGAAACACGTAGCATCATGTGACCAGGGGGCGGAGTTTGGTGTCACATGTTTGGTGTACCTAACAAGATAATATATAGAGCGTGAATGCAATGTAGTGATTTTTTTTTTTTTTTAAGAGTGCAAGATCTCACACACACACACACACACACACACACACTCTTGTGCGTTCTTTAAGGCAAGACAAGTTGTCAAGGCAATATTTCTCACAGCGATATTGCATAGCTAAGGCAAAAAAAAGAAAAAAGAAAAAAAATTCGACCCAAAACCCAGATTTCGACGTCGTAAATATTTTTACAATTATAAATTTAAACTCCACAAAATTCACGACACAATTAACATCCACAAATATATTACACACACACCTTATTCCTCTTGAGAACATAAATACTTTAGATTTATATACACTTTTCTTCTTTTGGATATTTATAATATTTTTCACTAAGCGAGCGAGTCCAGCGTGCAGATGGAACCTACAGCACCACGCGAGCGTGAGAGTGAAGTTCTAATCCAGCATGAGGAAGATTCTGGAAATGCAGCCGTGAGCGAGCGGATTAACAGACTGGTGTATTTTACCGTATTTTCTGGACTTACATCGCAACAGTTTTTATTTTTTTGAAATCCTCAAATCGGTCCCGAGCCGAGTTTCTTGCTTTCGGTCCTTGTTAAACAAAAAAGTTTAAGCTAGAACATGTTAGGGTTTTTTAAGAACCCTAAAGATTTACGCAGAACCCTCCAAAACAATGGGCTTCCTTTTCAAAATCTAGAACTATTAATGAAGCTACACTCTTAAGAAGAACTGGGTTCTTTACAAAGTTGTAGAGAACCGTACACTATAAAGGATTTATGTCACTATTTGACTAAGTTCCTTGTAGGAAGAACCTTTGTTGTTCCGAATAATTTTTAACGAAACTCTAGACTGAATCTAGACAACCTTTAGTGTGTCTTTAGTGTGAAGTTGTGTGAGGTTCTACACAGAACCTTATGACAAAGGAACCCTGGAGGAACACTTTCTGATGCAATACCGTTTTTTAGGTTTTTCTTTTAAAAAAAAAAGTTCCTTTGCTTTGCTCCATGGTTCCAGGTAGAACCATTTATTATGATGTGGAACCTCAGAAATGTTACTTAAAACACACTGAAGCGTTCTTCGTTAACAAGCCGCAATTTAACTCTTGCTATGTCATGATCTTTAAGAAAGGAGCTCAGAACTGTTTGGGTTCTCCTGCTTACATGTGTGGGAAACCAGAGACCAAGCTAGAACCATTAACCATTTCCAGAATCCTTGAAGAACCTTTTCTAAATAACAGTGCAGGTGATGCACTGCAATGTCCTGAAACAAGCTGGTCTAAGCTGAAACTTAAAAAGAGCTTCATCCTCAGAGAACACTGACCTCAAAACTCGAGGGTTCTGTCTCTTTATGGAACCGAAGACTTTAGGGTGTGTAAACATACGCACACGTCCAAAAGATCCTGCCTTTGAAGTGCTTTGAAGTTTAAGTACTACACGAAAAACCTTCAACGTCATGTAATCTGGTTTTAGAACATTGTGGTTCTAACACAGAACCTTGAACGCTTTCCACAGAGGAAAGAAAAGGTGCTAAGGGTCAGTTTTTTGACCGAGCGCTAAAAATAAACGATTTTTTAGACATTTTCTCACATATAGAGAGAGATTTCTCTAAAAGACTTTTCTAGAATTCACAGGTTGCCTCCAGTCCAGAAAATACGGTATATATTCATGTGACAGGAAATGCAGACGTGGTCTCGGTCCCGGTGTTCCACCACTACTTCACCGAGCCGCTGAGGTCCAAAGTGATCCAAACTCACTTGACTGACAGGTCCAAACTCTGCCTTCTCTAGTTTATGTTTAAATAAAACAATAATAATAATAATAAAAATAAAATAAAAACACCTCAGTTTGTCCATTTGGAAGTAAGTCGCTATAGCAACCCCGAATAAAACAACACCACATTATTTAAAAGTCTAAACAAAGAAGGTAGAAACTTAAAATCTTAAAATGGGATAAAAATCTGATTTGGGTCCAAATCACAAGAACAATGACGAGGTGAAAGTCAGCTTTGTCTCACAAACACCCCAAAGCGTTTGACTTGTAACGACCAGTCAAAAGAGACGTGTCTCACTTCCACAGGACGCATCGTCACCAAGTGACGCATCAGAATTTCGCCCTTGAGAGAACCTCGCCCATCATCCTCGGAGAGCGGCATCACCGCTCTCGTTTCCTCGCTTCCTGAAGTCTACACAGCCTGCTTTAGCCGGAACGTTTCACAAGGAAGACGCGAATCTTCAACAGCAGATGTATAAACAAACATTCTCATACAGTTAAAAAAAAAAAAAAAAAAAAAAAAAAGGAAGTTGTGTAACGTGCTGAAGTAAATACATCCTTTGGTAGTACTGTTGTTTTTTTTTTTCTTTTGTTTTGTTTTTGGAAAAGTCCAGGCTCGGGCTGTGAGAGATTTGTGACATGCTTCCACTAAAGCTCATGCTAACAGGCGTCAGGGCGAGATGAGAGTCGCGGCTTCCAGACCTCCTCCTGTGGTTATAGTTATATAATTCTCCAAAGGTGCATGAGGGGTCGTGGAGACGACAGGAAGAGCGGGAAGCATCCACACATCATCCGACGTTTAGTCCAGATCACATCCAGGCGTCCGGGTCCTCCGGAGAGAACGATCGCTCCCTGGATCCGACGCTAGCCGAGCGCCGTTGTTGGTGCACGACGTTGCCGAGGGCTTGGTTCAGATTTTTGCGGGCGTGTGGGGGCGTCAGATTTCCCGAAGTGTTCTGCTGCTGAAGCTCTCGGTAGCTGAGCGGCGTCGGGATGCGTGACGGACTGTCCTCTGGCCTGTTGTCCGTGCGAGGCCGTATCCTCGGTCGTAATTTGAGCTTGTATATGGAAGATACCCTTTCCGCCTTCTTCTGCCCCCTCTTGGCCCTGAGGACCACGGTGCCATCAGTGTCTCCGTTAGCGACAGACGACGGGGGGCTGCAGGAACCTTCAGAAACCGGCTCGCTCAGGCTGAAACACATGGAAGAGCTCTCGCTGGAGGAGTCGTTGTAGCAGTTGTCCTCTGGTGATGGGAAGGAGTCTGGGGGCGGGACGTTATTAGGTAGACCCCGGTCATAGGGTAGATCTGGGTCGTGATCATGCAAAGGGACGTCTCCTTCCAAACAGGTCCAATCCGCCTGAGCCTCCATGGGCACGACCGAGCGCGGGAACCCCCGGAGATCACCGTTTATTTGAAGACCAGTGTGAACGTGGTTAGAGTGGGATCCTGGATCTCCTTCCTCCAGGGAGCTGGAGATGGCAGGAAGTTTCCGGAAACCTCCGTTGGGAAGCCCGGCTCGAGTCTGGTTGTGCAGTAAGGTTGGAGGATCCTCCAGAGCGCAGCTCCGGGTGCCGTTACTGCGCCTCGTCTCACGCAGGTCAGGCAGGAGTCCCACTTTTCCCCCGACGTTCAGGGAGCAGGAAGAGGAGTTAGAGGACGAGTAGGCTGAATCTGCTACGTTGGTGTCACCTGGTGGCCTGAAGCCCTGCTGAGAGACTGGGACCTGCGCTGATGGTTCCGTCGTCTCAGACACTCTGGTCTGGCCCGTGTTGGCCAGAAACTCAGCCTCGAAGCTGCGATAGAGCTCCAGCTCACGTTGTGGATCCAGAGCAGGTATAGCGCGTAGGCTGAACCCAATCCCCATGTCTTCCTGTTGGTCTGGCTGGTTTTGGTGGCTCCATCCCCTCGGAGTCGGCCTCCCTGATGCCCGCGGTGACCGAGGCGGGTGGTGATGTGGTGACCTCGGTGCAGACCTGGGCGTCGAGTGTGGAGAGCGCCGCCCTGGCTGTGAGATAGGGGGCAGCAACCTCCGACTGCCCATAGAGGGTGAGCGTGGGGCAGGAGGTCGCGGGACCACTGTGCTCTTCTTCACCGGACTTCCAGTGACCCCTTTAACAGGTGAGCTAGTGGCTGACGAGGACATCTGTCTTTTAGAGAAGCCGCCGCTTAGTCTAGGAGAACCTGGAGGTGCCTGCTTGGATCTCGAGTCGTCTTGGGCGTCTCTGTGGCGAGGGGAAGCGGGCGTACCGTCGCTTGCCCGCCCGCGCTGCGGAGTTTTGCCCTGGCTGAGGGAGCGGGACGCATGGTGCCTCCGCGGTCCATCCGGCCCCAACGATCGTCCCCTCTCGAAGCGTGTGGCGCTGCCTGGGGGTGGACAGGGCTTCATTTTACCCGGGGAGGACGGAGCAGGTGCAGGACGTTCTCTGGACGTGCTACGGGTTCGGGGTTGAGGAGCGCGAAGAGCGGGCACCTGTCCAGCCCCGCCCCCTGTCCGCTCGATCTCATGCTTGCCTTCTTTTCTGTTGACCATGAAGACCATCTCTTCTCCGTTAGTGCGGCGAGATCCTAAAGACAAACGTCCTCCTCCTGGACCTCGTCCAGTTCCTCCACCACCTTTAGACGAGGCAGTCGAGGAGTCGCTGTCTCCAGAGAGACGGCGTGTCAAAGGTGACAGCGTGTCCTTATTCCTGGGAAACAGACAGAAAGGGGGAAAAAAAAGGATATTAGGGGAAATACTAAAAACACCTTCCATCAGTTCGAACTTGAGAAACTTTAAAAGAAATGAAAACCACAGCATAGACACAAACTGCGGCCATCTAGAACAATGTAACCTTTAGCTTTATGCACATCAGCCTGACCTGATGAACTTGATTAACCTCTGATCTGCCTCGTCATGCCTGTGATCAGGAAAGCATTAACGCTCCTGAAGAAACTCCGGCCATGCTGGCTTCCTCCCAAAACAAACCGTGTGCTTTTGCAATGAAACAATGCTGTAATGACGTGACAAACAAAAAGTCTGACTCAGATTCTCCATTATGCTTATCAGAAATGTCAAGGCTAATTCTGTATGCGGTAATGAGGCGTAACGTATAAACAACCCGCGGTGTGGTCAAAGAAAAACAGAATGCTTTTATTGTTATTGACGTATTTAATCAGATCATTGTTTAGGACAGAAGGAATGACCTCAGGCTGCTGTAGAAGAAGCTTTCAGGTGTAATACTAGGCTTCTGCCACATGGGGGCATCATGGCATGATGGTGTTGCATAGCAAGGTCATCTGGGTTTAGTGAAATCCCAGGATTAGACAGTGTGTGTGTGTGTGTGTGTGTGTGTGTGTGTGTGAGAGAGTGAGTGAGTGAGTGAGAGACACATTACAGAATATTTTTCCAATATTATTCTATAAAATTAAAGCATTATTCAGCAAGCAAAATTAAAGCAAGGTTATTATTATTTTCCTAAAGATTTTTTAAAATTATTATTACTACTACTACTACATCACAAAGATGATTCTTTTTAAAGAATACATTTATTTAACTCTAAAATTTTTTTAAATATGTACTTATTTAATTATGCATACTTAACTACACCTTAGAATAAAAGTTTAAATGTTTCATTAAATTATGTGAAATTATGTAAAATGCTATTATTATTATTATTATTATTATTATTATTATTATTATTATTATGAGTTATTTATTTATTATTACTAACAAAAATAAATTCATTTATTAAAACTTTAATCAATATTAAAATTGAATATTAATAACATATGTGATCTTTAAAATTTTACATTATAAAATAAAGGAATTACTAAGCGTGTTGTGTTAAACTGTTTTACAAAATTATGTGAGGATCTTATATTAAGTTATATTATCATTATATTAATTATACTATAATATAATATATTATAATATCTTATATTAAGTATTTATTATTATTATTCAAATGACAATTTTAGCAGTTTAAAGAAAAATATTAAATTTCAATATTAAATCATTAAAAATTGTGATGGTGGTTAACAAATTTGAATTATATATTAACAAATTTTACATATATTAACAATCTAATTATTTTGATTCTTACACATTTCATACAAATTTCCATAATTTTCTTTTGATTGTGTAAAGCTAGCTGCTTTGTATAAAAGTGCAATACAAATAAAATAGAATTATTATTTTTTTTATTATTATTAATTTATTATTTTGAACTTTTATTATTATGTAAGATTTGCAGCCCTGACTTTTTCGGTTTATAACTCAGCAGGAATGTGTATTAAGCTGAACATTTCTCTCAGGTGTTACTGGGAGTTGGTGTCGACACCCAGCCCCCCTCCCCCCTCCCTCCCTCCCTCTCTACCTGATGGGGTTGAACTGGCGTGACTCTGATCTGTCCCGGGGTGGTTTGGGCAGCAGCGTGCCGTTCATCCTGCCCCGGTTCTGCTCCATGTCCCTGAGACTGGCCCTGGTGAGTCTGGGGGAGGACGACGAGGAAGAGGAGGGGGCGCAGGGTGCCGAAGACTCCAGGGGGCGCCACTCGGGAGGGCGGTAATGCGGCCCTGGGCTGCCCGAGCGGGAGGAGTGGGCACTCGAGTTCTTACTGTGAGGAGCCTGACCGCTGGCTTTACCCTGATGATAGCGGTGACCTGTGGACAACACACACACACGCACACTGAATAATGCTTGTTGTATTGTACTGATTTACAAATGCAGTATAATCCTGCAGTGAGTGAACAGCCTGCATCTACATACAGCACCGTGATTGGTTCTTATATTTTGTGACGCAATAACACATGGCTGGTTATTTGGTCAATTAATTACACATTTTTTATTTGACATTTTTACCCTCCCTATCGCAGTGCTGTTTATTTAACAGGTTCCTAGCAACAGCTCTATCGCAAACATGTCTCATGACACACGAGTCATGACTCTGTCACACTTTGTTACTTTATAATTATTATTTACTATTGGCGTTCCTGAGGGTATTTCTCATGGGACTTTCACAGGGACACTGTGTGTGTGTGGGTGTGTGTGTGTGTGTGTGTGTGTGTGTGTGTGTGTTGAGGGAAGTAGTTAAAAAAAAAAAAAAAAGGAACTGTTCCCGGGCCAAACCTGAAACACTTGAGCACTTGAGAACAGTATTCATAATTATTAGGACAGTCTTAACAGCTGTATGCTTTGGTGACAGGAAGTGAGGTCATCAGGACATGGAAGTGCACTCACTGTAGGCGCTGCAGCGGCAGGGGTCGTGTTTGTCGAGGTAATGCTCGAGCGTGTCCCAACCTCCGCCTACACGCACCATCACATGGGCTCTTAACACCTGGGGGAAAATAAAGACAGGTACAAACCTTTACACACAAAATATGGCTGCAAAATAGTTTGTTCATCCATACATCCACGTACCACCCACACACACACACACACACACACACACACACCCACCCACAGTGGTGTGACAGTAGTGGGGTCAATCAATGGCGTTTTGGATAATTAATGCAAGACGTTAAGCTGGGCCAGTCATGAGATCATGCTGAGCTTTCCCCATTCTCTCTCGCGCGCACACACACACACACTTTTCTGATTTCCACTACACATTTTCATTCTCTCCCTCTCTCTTTCCCTCCATCCCCCCTCCCTTTCTCTCTCTCGCTCTCCCTCTAGTCTAACACAGATCTTTGCATAGCAACACATCACACCCACGTCCTTCTCTCCTCCGTCTCTCTGCTACAGGATGTAAAGAGGCCCAGAGGCTGAAATCAGTGAAGGTGAAATGAGGGAATAAACACGCAGAGGAGATAAACGCGGCTAAAATGAGGAGCTGTTGATAAATTCTCTATGAGCGGCTGCTCTTACAGCAGACCAGGTTTACGGTACTGCACTCGCTCTGGTATGTTACGGTTTCCATAGTAACGGCTGGTTCACAGAGATGTGTACGTCTATTTGACGTTTATGTAACGAGACTCCATCGTCTTTGAGATATCTCTGTGCCTTCCAGCTGCAGTGTGAAGTTATGGGATGGCAAACTTGTTACCATGGAAACGAGAGGAGAAATCAATAATTATGGGATGATAAGCCAAGGTCTCCTTCCTGTCTTTCCTCCCTACCTCCCACACACACCACACACACCAGTGAGTGTGTGAATGAAGCCGCCAGCCGTGTGAAATGCAGTGCAGGAGTGTTTCAGGCCATCAGGATGCCGGGGAAGGGGGGGGGGGGGAACGTTGACGAGTGGTGCATAATAGCTGTTTCTCTCACACACACACTACACACACTACACACACACTACACACACACACACACACTACACACACTAATCACATTCCACTGAATTCCTAAGTGAAGAACTCGAGGTGTAACGATACGACAGTAACGTCATTTCTACGATGCACAATGTTTATCACCATACACAGCGCCCTGTTTAAACAAATAAACCTTTAATAAAATTTACTCAATTATGATTTTAATTAATGTCAAAATTAATTAGCACTGAAAAAGATACAAATGTATATTTTTAAACATTAAAAAAAAAAATTTAATGTACAAAATTGTGACATCAAATCAGCTGCCACAACCTTTTTTTTTTTTTTTTTAAGGAATTAAATAAATATGTATTAGATAGATAGATAGATAGATAGATAGATAGATAGATAGATAGATAGACAAACAGACAAAAACTGTCAAAACCAATTCAAAACATTTCATCCTTTTTAAAAAAATTTTTTAAACTGTTACCATGGTAACCATGTCATCCCATCAGGGAAATAACGACATCAAAAAACGACTCCTCCTCAAGATGTGATGTATGGATCTCTCTCTCTCTCCCATCCCATAATAATCATTCATAGCCTTACCATGGATACACAGCTTCATACCTTTTATAATTTAGTCGATAACCTTAATATTAAACATTTGTTTATCATGTCAGCAGGAACATATGAGGAGTCGTCGTCTAATATAATGTGTAATAAATACACTTTACTTCACACAATAGATACATTGTATCGCTTTACAGTTAATGTCATGGACGCAAGTTCCTGTTCTCATTGTGTTTAAACACTTGTTCTCTCTCTCCACCTGGCCTCTCTTTATCCTCACACATGTGCAGTTACAGCTTTACCTCTGACTGTTACACCTCGCTCACACTGGAGACTCCTTCACTCCCCCCCACCTCCACCTCACAATCCACAACATTAACATTAACTATAAACCGATACAGTCGATCTATTGTGTAATCGATAAGTAAAGTGTATTTATTGTGTGTTAGATAAAAAATAAAAAAGTTATAATCGTTGCTTAAGTACTTAAGTAATTAAAAGCAGAGCACCACACTAAGTTTTGTGTGTGTGCGTGTGTGCGTGTGTGTGCGTGTGTGTGCGCGCAAGGTCGTACCCTGATGAAGATGAGTGTGCTGGAGTCGCCGACTTTGTATTTTCCTTCTGAGACTTTGGTCATGGGGAACTGGGCGGGGCAAGAGCATTGGCCGAGGATCTCCCGTACCTACACAAACACACACACACACACACACACACACACACACACACACACGTCAATCAGCATGATAACACTGTACAATGGACAAAGTTATGAAATAATACCATTAATAATAAGATGCAGAACTGTTACTTTAAACAGAAATAAAATAAGAGGCTTTATTTACTAAAACATCAAACACATACAGTACTACTAAACAAACTTCTTAAAGGAATGATGTGTTCTCAGATGAAACGTTACATAGCGCCTCTCACTGAGTAAAGAAATTTGAAACTAATCTATCTAATGTGAATTTGATGTAATAGTTTTAGCAGGTGCCAATACTTTTGGACCGGGACCTTCTGATAGAGGATGCTGAGTCACATCCTTCACCTCTCCTGGGCCAAGCCTGTGTGTGTGTGTGTGTGTGTGTGTGTGTGTGTGTGTGTGTGTGTGTGTGGTTGGGAGTCAGGTGCACTTGG
>JAQMYL010000014.1:23885924-23907355 GCA_030014365.1 Clarias pachynema | reverse complement strand
CCCCGGTATCGGGGGACTTTTAACGAGTACGAGTACTTTAGAAAATGTGGTATCGATGCCGATACCAGATACCGGTATCGGTGCATCCCTAATGGAATGTGAATGTGTATGAATCAAAATGGTCAGATTGTCTCTGATGAACGAGCCGAGGGCGACAGTGGCAAGGAAAAACTCCCTGAGATGGCAATAAGAAGAAGCCTTGAGAGGAACCGGACTCAACAGGGAACCCATCCTCATCTGGGTGATAATGGATAGCAGGGATTGATCTGCACTCATACTGTGTGTTAGGTGGCAGGCCTCAACACTTCCACACGACACACACTTGAATCTCTAATGAATACCATCTTATAAACACTTAGTAAACTGACTCTAGATTCGCTCTATCAAGTCAGGAGTCTCTCTTTTGGCTCATCGCTCATCTCCTGTGGGCGTGGCCTGTCCTGGAATAGTAGATATACACCACTTCCAAAACTAACTAGCTTGAGATGAATTTGCGCATGCTATTCATTGTGTAAATTAATTGATTGACATTTTGTCATCTCATATTAGATTTCTTGGGTCCTTATTTACGGCGAGTTGCATAAAAATTAATACTTGATTTACGATTTTATTGCACTAAAGTCACTGAACTCGTCATGGAGGCAATTTTACTTACTATATTTAAGATTAATTTTTGTATTTTACTTTGCGAAAAAAAAATCTGGCCGCAAAATGTTTATCATACCTATTGTGTCCAGTTAGTTTGCTTTTTTAA
Organism: Clarias pachynema; assembly: GCA_030014365.1. Classification (NCBI taxonomy): domain Eukaryota; kingdom Metazoa; phylum Chordata; class Actinopteri; order Siluriformes; family Clariidae; genus Clarias; species Clarias pachynema. The sequence continues at coordinate 23,906,601 of JAQMYL010000014.1, read as the reverse complement.
AATATATATAATAATTATAATTAAAACTTTTTTCCATAGCGTATTTGTTATACTTAAAATGTTTTTTTAATGTAAATTGCTTCCGGACAATTTATATTATTTATATTCTGTACATTTATTTATTATTATTTACTTGCTTTTTAAATTTTTGTAACAAAAATATTTATTTCACAGGAAAATTACGCAATTTATTTATATCTTTTATACGGTGTACACCCATTAGAGTCTGGGCTGATTGTTTAAAAATGATAAAAAATTAGCAAAAAAATAATTGTTTTTGCTTGTGTGTGCGTGAGTGAGTGAGTGAGTGAGAGAGAGAGAGATAGAGAGAGAGTGCACGTGCGTGTGAGTCAGACTAACAGGAAGTTATCCGATCCAGGTGGATCTATCCGCCGTGTCCCACAGAGACACCCGGATTTCCTGCAGGGCATCAGATCAAACCCAGCTACTGAGGTTTCAGCTACGGAAATCTCTTTAAAATCGAAACACACAAGGGTCTTTAAAAACAGTCTTTAGGATGGCAGCATTCCATAAGCCACAATAGGATGGAGACAGAAAAGGACTGTTACAGTGATGATGATGATGATGATGATGATGATAATGAGACTCTGTGATTGTTCCTGTAAAGAAGCTCCATTAGGTCTGGTGTTAATAATTAACGAGGAGCTCCGGTGTCCCATCAGACCGACCAGAAACACTTGAGTTGGGGCGATACCACGAAAATATCTCACACCCCATCCTCAGACGCACTTACACCGTACACCTTACACAGCACAATAACTTTAAATGTGCTTTAAATAAACCGTCAGAAATAATATCATTTATCATAATTATTACAAATAATAAATTATTTTTGATTAATCCTAGACATCTAGTTGTATTTTTAACTATAATTAGCGTAATAAAAGAAGAAACAAAAATAAAGATATAAAATCATGTCCTTGTTACTTTTGTTATTCACACACTTTATTCACATGTATTATATATTATTTATGCAAAATTACAAATGAAGATTTTTTCATGAAAGCTTTAAATCAAATCCCTTTTGTTCTTATTCAAATGTTGCACAACTGTACTGCAATTAAATGGCTCATTAAAAGGTATTCATGTTTCATCTTAATTAATTTAAATTAATGTTATATTGTTTTTATTTTTTTATATGTAATGTTTTATTTCAGCTTTATCGCCCACTCCTGGGGTCTGTAGCTCGCTTTTTCACCAACACAGCTGATAGGAAGTGAAACTTGTAGCTACTACTATAGCCCGATGGTGTCTGATCGAAATTACATCACTAGTTAAGTAAAAGCCCCTCCTGATGCCTATTAGTAACCTCTCGTAGGCGCTAACTTGAGGAGCTGAGAGGTTCGTTAGAACAGGAAGTGGTTTGTCCTGAGGTCACTGGGTTTAGTCTTACAGGACATCGGAAATATTTCAGCTAAAAATATAAACATGCACAGTACGCAGAGAGAGAGCTGCTTGCTGCATCCGTCTGCGCGGTGAAGACATGATGCTAACGTCATGAAGCGAAGCTTATAACTAGCAGTTTATCATTATGAGAACAGGCCGCTCTGATCACCTCCTTTACAACCTGTAGGGTGTTTTTCTCTCTCTCTCCCTCTCTCTCTCCACCAAACATCTGATTTGATAAAACATTAACCGTTACAGTGCTGAGCAGCAATCTGCAGCGTCCAGGCACTTTCCACTAACAAAACATTTGGTATCAAAATCAGACTGATCATATCTCAGCTTGATGGGACTTATACCTGAGAATCTGAAAGTAACCCCGCCTCTGCATCAGGGAGCTTCGCCCACAAGGATTGACTGGTTTTTGACCAGTATTGAGGATGTGAATCAGACAGTCTGAGTAATCAGACAATGCTGTTTTGAACACAGGCTGTTTTGACACCATAAAAGTAGAATGTGTTATGCAATTTAGCTCAACATCTGAGTAGGCGGGGCTAAATGGTCCAAACTGCAACCACTGGTGACTGAAGCCCTAAACTTCATCACTGGATTGTGTGTGTGTGTGTGTATGTGTGTGTGTGTGTGTATGTGTGTGTGTGTGTGTGTGTGTGGCCTTGATCAGCTGCTGGACATTAAAGAAGGGCAGATGTGGAGGAGGCAAAACACACTCTCTCACTCCCCATGTGATGTGAGAACTATAATTACAGAACGACAACTAGAGTAATCCTCAGAACGAGAGAGAGGCAAAGAGTAAGCACAACAGAAAGGGAAAGAAAGAGAGGCATAGAGAGAAAAATAAGGAAATGATAATTAATTTACAGAGAAATAAAGACAAGACAAAAAGAAAGAAAGAAAGGTAGACAGAGAGACAGATAAAAGAAATGATTGATAGACAGATAAAAGAAATGATTGATAGATAGATAGATAGAGAAAAGAGGAGGTATGTAAGAGAGAAACAATGAGACAGAGAAACCTGTTCTAGCTTTATATCTGACTGACACTGGAGACTCATTCCACTGATGTTACACACACTCCTCCTTCACCATTATAAACATACACACCCCTGTGAATGAGCAGTTACTATAGAAACAATAAATGTACCAGAGCCAGTGCGTTAACATCAACCTGCACTGCTGTCAGAGCTGCTGTTGGAGAGAATTAACCGACACCTTCTGACCAATCAGAACGCAGAACTCACTCATTCACACATACTCCAGTTCCTTCGCAGCCACGGACGTCCTGCATGGACGAGTTCCTCCATGAACTTCCCCTCATCATCTAAGGTTCCTCTCGGGAACTGTTCTTTCTCTAAAAGCTATTTAAACACATTTGTTGTGTTTATTTGACTGTTCCAGTCAAAGTGGGACTTTTGATAACACAGACAGTCCTGAGAGTAAAAGCTTCCTTTATTTCTTTATATAATCCTCTGCTACACTAATGCACTTATCCCAGTGTTTCACTAGTGCTTAGATACCATCAAGGTAGAAGTTTTTCTCAGTACACTGGAGCCACGATCGTTTATCGACGTCAGACCTTTATGCTGTCGTTTTGATTGTTGTCATGAGTGTTATTTTTAATAAATGAAACTAAATTGTGCGCTTCTGTCTTGATTGTGATAGATTTCCTCAGCCCTAAACACCACGATCATTTAACAGCCTGATCATCAGCTGACTCACCATGTCCTCTCTCACAGGTATACACACACACACACACACACACACACACACACACACACACACACACACACACACACACACCCTTTATAATCCTCTCCAACACTGTAAAAGTCACAGGATAGAGAGGTGAAAGGTCCATCTGGGTTTAAATCAGTGAGAAAGTGCTGAGTGACTGAGTGCTGATGTGAAAATGTCAACAGCTCAGTAATACAGTGCTGATTATGCAAATCGTTAAATATTAAAAGATGTGTTAGAGAAGATTAGTGGTTCATTTCTCGCCCTTACACCTCAAACTCCGCCCACATAAATGAAGCCCCGCCCCTAGACAGTCTAATGTAACCTGTAAAGTAGAGCATCTGTTAAATGTCTGCTCAAAAAACACCCACTGCGGCGCGGAACATCAGTTTTAACTTTCAGATTTGTCCTTTCACCTGAGAACATGTTTACTCTCTCACACACTCACCAGCTCGTCCAGGTTGCGCATGTCACACAGGACCCTTTTCTGCTGTGCCCAGCTGTTGACGAGCTCCGGCTCAGAGTCGCTGTCTCTCTTGTCCTGATAGAACCTGGTCCTGCTGCTCGGCTTGTCCGCGTTCTCCTGGAGCTTCCCCTCGAGCTTCTCCTGGAGCTTCTCCTGGTCGCGGATCTCCTCCTCGATCTCCTGCTCCAGCTGCACCAGCATGGGGGCGGGCATGCCGAACTTGGCCCCTCGGCGCGCCACCTCCAGCAGGCACAGCACGAAGTTCTTCTCGTTGCAGCGCTCCACCAGGTCGTTAGTCTCGAACATGAGTACGTCCTTGATGCGGAGCTCGTGCCTGCACCAGCCGATGAAGTTGGACACATTGTCGCGGGCTAGGAACGACCCGGGGACCACGTTGCGTGGCTGGAACGCGACGTCCCGTCTGGGAGTGTGGAGCGCCGAATCCGGGTGCTGGGACAGGAACTCGAGTGCGGCGCGGTTCACGCTGTTGCCGTGGCGACAGAGGGCACAGCCCGTCTCCAGGCTCTCCATGAAGGTGTCGGCCGTGATGTCCAGGTCGTACAGGGTGTTTAGCCACTCAGCCAGGTCCTCCTTCATGGCGTACAGGTACTCCTCGCTGGACTTAAAGGGCCGGATGCTTTTGGAAGCGGCGCACTGGATGTTGCTCTGGTCGGCCATGTTGCCTCTGATTAGCGAGCGAGAGTCAGTGAAGGCACGGGGAGACGTCTGATTGTCTGGACGAGCGAGTCTGATCAGAGCAGGGTGGAGACGCCAACATCACTCACTCAGGGTGTCAGTATGAGAAAACCATCTGAGCTCTGCATGTGTGTGCATGCGTGTGTGTGTGTGAGTAATAAACACACTTTAAAAGCAGCTGAATCCAGATAATGTGAGATCCGTATTTTCATCCAACATCACATCGTGGTCTCTCTCGCTCCTGCAGGACGAACACCAGAAACACAAAACACTTACAAAACCTTTAAAGAATTCAAAAAATTTTCTATCATGAGTGTTTATTCAATTCGGCAGGTGTTACATTTACAAAGAACACAAAATTCAATTCTGTAGGTGTTTCTTAAGGTGGTGTTTGATTTCCAAACTGTAACGAGTACAACATTCAGTCTTATAAGGAGAGTTTGTATTTAACACCACTACATACTATTCGTGAACTCAACACCGTAGACGGCTCATTCAACACTGTACCGTATATAGTTGTTGCTTCAGTAATGCTGTGTGTACAAATAAATACACAGTTTACATACTTCATTCAACACCTCTCAGTGTTAATTCAACACTTAAGATTAAACTCAACACTGAGTTGGAAAGAGGAAAGGCAACACTGCTAAGATCCAATTCAATCCTATTCTGATTCAACACTGAATGCAGTAATAGAATAATAAAGCGTATGAATTAAACACTGCTGAAGAGTGTGAGAGATCAACACTGCATTCCATAACGCAACATTATAAAGTGCTGATAGATTACTGTAGGTGTTATTTCCTCATACTCATGTGTTTGATCAGCAGTAAACATGTGAAACACTGTTGTAGAGTTAAGTGTTTAACTGACTTAAAGATCATTTCATTCCGTTCAATTGTTTGTGTTAAAGTAACACTGTAATGTGTTGATTTAGCAATAATGAGAGTATTAATTCCACACTGAAAAGTGTGTTAATTTAAAAACATTAAAAACAGTGCGTATGTGTGTTGATTATGACCTCAACACTGAAAATCACATTAGTGTTAATTCAATTGCAAAAACATGCTGTGTGTGTGTGTGTGTGTGTGTGATTTAACAATGTTAACACGTTTATTGTATTATCACAACCATAACTTTCGTGTGTGAAGGTGTTAATTCAACACTAAAAAGCACAGGCGTGTGTGTGTGTGTGTGTGTGTGTTTATTAAACATTAAAAAACTGTGTGTTGATTCAACACAAATGAGACAGGGAAAAAGAGACTATGAATTCAACACCAATGAGTGTGTGTGTGTGTGTGTGTGTGTTAAATAAACACCATAAAGAGCAGTGTGTGTGTGTGTGTGTGTGTGTGTGTGTTAAACACCACATATGTGTACAGTACGCATGCTGTACAGTGACGTCAACACCATAGGTAAATAAATTCATTCTATACTCTGTGTGTGTGTGTGTGTGTGTGTGTGTGTGTGTGTGTGTGTGTTACTAATTCTGCAGAAGTCGGTGTTTAGTCAGTGAGACTACAGCAGGTTTAACCCTGGACACTTTAGTGAGGTTATTAAACCCCTTAAAGCGGCGGTTGGTCAGTGAGGTGTTCCAGAATGTTCCGCCTCGGGTCGGTTAGGATTTAAATATTTAAATAAACAAACCGTTGGCGTTTATGCAAAAAAAAAAAAAAAAAAAAAATCAGAAAGGCTCGCGCATCCATTCTGGGTGAAGTACAGGAGAATCCCTCACACACACACTCACACACACGACACACGACACACGAGCGATGAGTGCAGCGTTATGAACGCGTCGTTAAGAGCAGACACACACACACACACACACACACACTTGTTAGAGGAGAAGTGAGGGATTTAATAAAGCGCCTCTTACCCGTCATGGTGCTGCTGTTAGCTCAGTGTGCTAACGAATCACAGAACTTCCCTCAGTGTCCCGGCTCTCCATAGCGCGCGCGCGCTCTCTCTCTCTCTCTCACACACACACACACTCTCTCTCTCTCTCTCTCTCTCTCAGTGGTGGAATCACATCCGAGTCGTGGTATCAGAGTGTGTGTGTGTGTGTGTGTGTGTGTGTGGTATTCTCTCTAAGACTCCACATCCAGACCCTTCAGTACCTCAGCTCACCCGCTTTTTATCCTTCATTTGTCATCTTCACCTTTATACTTTCTCTTTCCTTCACTGCTCGGTATTCCCCGGTTCTGCGCGTCAATTCCCGGTGTGAGAGAAAGAAAACACACCCCTGTGACCGAGCTCCTCTCTCTCTCTCTCTCTCTCTCTCCTCCTGTCTGTGGAAATGTCCTTTAAAGCGATAGGACCAGGCAAGCCGTCGGGTCTCGTCCAATATCTCCGCGCGCCCCCTACATAGTGCACTGAGTCAAAGCCCGACTCCGCGCACAGGGTCCTAGTGTCCTAGTTCCCTACATTACACTATAGTGCGGTTTGGAACGCGGCGCTTGTTAGGGATTTTTTTCTTCAGTCTACAGTACAGTATATAAGCCTCTCGCTCTGAGGGAACCCAAAAACAATTAAATACTCCAATAAAACACTGAGAAATACAACCAGAGTCAGGGGTGTTCGTGGGTTTAATGTTAAAATAAGAGATTTATAAAGTGTTAAAACGTTCAATTACATTTACAATGCTAATTCTAAACGAAACAAAAGAATAATCACAAATTATCCCTCAACACACACACACACACACACACATGTTTAATACATTCCTGAATTGTCCTCAATGTATTTGCATCTACTAGGTTTTTAATAGAAGAAGAAAGGACTTGATCCTGACTGTATATTCTGTACATATAAACACTAATGAATGATAATTAAAGGAATTTTTAGTTTAATTTTGTTTCCAAATGAATCCAAACACCAGAAACACAAACACGTCCAAACCCTTCATGATAACTCAACACTGTACCACACTGTATGTGGTGTTCCTTCAGCAGTGCTGTGTACAAATAAAACACTGACGAACACTTCACTCAACACTACTCAGTGTTCATTCAATACACGAGATTCACTTCAACACTGTGAGTTCAGTCATTCAACACTGAACTCGGCGGTACAACACCAATGTCGAGAAAGTTAACTAAACCCCACAGGTGTTCCTTCTCTAAGCATTACAGTGTTAATAAAATACTGTGAAGGATTCATTCAACACTACAAAGTGTTTAGCAAAAAATAGTAATTTAACATCAAATGATATGAATTCAACAATTTAAAACATAATCAATCAAAAACGTGTGTGCATTTATTACTTCAACACTGAAAACCATGTGTGTGTTAATTAAAAAAAAATGTAAAAACTGTATTTGTCATAGCCGTCCCTCCACTCTCTATTCAATTTAATGAAAAAATGTATGAAATAAGTGAGATTAGAGAAGTAAAACTAGGTCAGTTTTATTTGTGTGAACTTTCAGCTTTACCCCTGACACTGGAGACTCCTTCCATGCATGTCCGTATTTAGCATCTCTACAGATATACATGTCTTTAAGTCTCAGAGCGAGGGTATGAATTTTGAATGAGTCTGCACTAATCTCTGGGGTGCTGTTATGGAAAATTAATCAACACCATCTGATTAATCGTAATCCAGAATCAAACAGGGGTGTGGTCCTATACAGTGTGTATCTTGTTATTCGTTATTATTTCTAATGACCACACACTCAGCATCAGGGGTCAGTCACATCCTGACAGGAAGTGGGTGGAAATTTTTTTTTCTCCCTCTAAGGCTAGTTTAAAAAACAATGCGGCGAGTGAACAAGGCTGAAACACAAGAGCTTCAGTCTGAGTCTCGGTCTGTCTGCATCATAAACCCGGCATTGTCTCTGCTCTTCTCCAAATGATCTGCAGTTCTGTGGAGGAGTCCAGTGTCTCTAACGGCGGCGGCGTGAGAGCGGCTTCCGGTTCCAAAATGAGGCCCTTGTTTTGATTTGAAAAACGTTGGGTGTTACTTTAAGAGAGCTAGACGGAGGGGTGGAGAGAGAGAGAGAGAGAGAGAGGGTGAGATCATTCTCAGAGGCCTGGATGAATTAGCTCTTCTGCACACACACACACACAATTCCACAGATCCCTTGCGAGTATCTCAGAACCGTCCAAGAAAACATATGCTGTGCTGAAAAAAAATATTTTCCTTATACTCCTACTCTTGAAGAATCAGGATAAGGAAGGAATAAAGGAATTAACCCATAGATTAAACCACACTGACCTCCCCCCCCTCACCCCAACACCCTGAGCCGAGCAACCTGTCTCACCATCTCAAACGTGTGTGTACATGTACCATGTTTACAGTTCACACAGGCTCGGTGCAGCAGCGGATCCTCAGAGCTCTGAACTCTGAACGTGCACACCAGATGTTTAAGCTCTCCATGTTAGGCTCAAAGCTTTTCCAGCTGTTCCAGGCTCAATAGCAGGTACCGCTTCACACTAAAGTTTGAAATCATGCTTCCATTATAATGAAAATGCTTAAAATTTTCTTACACTATAGGCAGATCATTTTTTATTGGTTTCAAGCAAAGAAGAAAAAAAAAAAGTTTTAATCCTGAAATTATATATGTTCAGAACTGTAGTCTTGCATTTGTTTAAAAATATAAAATGTTTAATACACATCCTTAAATTTAATAAATAATTCCTTCATGATCAATAAAGTATCTATTTTTATGTAATTATTAAATCTGGTATATTTATATTAAACATTTTAAAATATATTAATATACATAATCACAAAACATATTTTATCTATTTTTTAGGCCAAAAAATTACTGGTATTAATAAAGGAAGAAGCCAGACTTGAAAATTTCAAACTTATTAAAATATAAAATATTTTAATATTTAGTCAAGTCTTATTTAATCAACAGGACATAAATCTGTACAGGATTCATCACAGGATCATGCAGGTCAGATTCAGGTTTATCTGAGGTTCAGTCCTCCATTGTAAGAGGTGGCGTTAAGGCATTTAGTGATGATCTAGAGACATCTGGTGGTGGAAACGTGAACTGCAAGATCAGATTTACATTAAGGCATTTGGCAGACGCCCTTATCTAGAGCAGTTGAGGGTTAAGGGCCTTGCTCAAGGGCCCAACAGGGACAGCTTGGTAGTTGTGGGATTAGAACCTGGGACCTTCCGAACCATAGTCCAATGCCTTAACCACTGAGTTACCCCTACTCATTACATTAGCATCATACCCGACCCCATCCCCATCCCCAATGAGTTTTTTAATTCTGTGCAAATATAAATAGAACTGAAAAGAGGTATATAAAAACATCTTTTCTCATAAATGTTTAATAATTTCTCTGTAGCCTTATATGTGGGCTTCAGAGCAGCAGCTGGTTTTTTGACTTCATCGCCGCTTAAACCGCAGGAGGCAGTAAAAGTGTTTGATTCTGAAAAAGCAGAATCTGTCGTCCACATGGAGCGAGACAAAGCGACTAATGTCCAGTTGCGCTGAACTGAAAACAGGAAATACCACACAGACACACAATACATTAAAAGTCAATCCAGTTGAAGTTTATTTCTTTAAAAAATAATGAGTACATAACTGCATAGAGAGGAAGTGATGTAACGGTACAAAATAAACTGGATAAAGAAGAAACGTAGAGTGATGGAGAATCAAGCAGGAAGGAAGAAGTGAATGGGGGAACAAATCTAATGAATTAACCTGAACTCCTAAATGGAAGGTAATAATTAGGCCCCACGGGCGGGTGTGTATGTGCCAGGTATAAATATGTACTTGGAATTAAAAAGACCTTCTAAAAAAGCTTTTACAGGTTCATCACTGTGGATGTGTGAAATGCTTCAGTACGGTCTCTCTCTGCGATCCTGACGCTGATCTCTGGAAAGAGAGAGAGACACAAAGTTTAGCTGCTATAAACAAAGTGATTTTAGAAAAACACAATACAACCCGGCCCAGGATGTGATCAATCTCCTCCCGCAGTGTTTTTCCTCCTCATGTTAGAAGTCTTCATCATACAGAAGTGTGTCTTTATTTTGTAAGACTCGAGATTTACCTCATGTCCATCTTCCCCGGTCCCATTCCTCTCCTCGCCCCGCGGTCCATCGGAGGTCCACCGCGGCTTCCTCCTCTGAACCCTCCTCGGTCCATCCCCCCTCGGCCGCCCCTGAAGCCTCCCGGTTCTCCTCCCCAGCCTCCACGCATTCCACCTGGTCCACCGCGCTCAATCCCTCTGCCCCCGCGGAACATCCCGTCCCCTCGGCCCCGCTCTCCACCTACACACACACAGTTTATATGTTACACATCTGCAGCTTTTAAACAAATAAAACTCATTTCACAAAGAAACACATTTTTAAATTAAGCTTGAATGCCATTCAAAATTAACAAAGCATTGAACAATAAGAAAATATTCACAAATTCACAATTAAATGAACCTTTGCTCAAACAGCATTAGACTCGTTTTCCATACTCAGAAATGTAACAAACACCAGCGACATGTTCCTCCTCTCCACTTTACATAAAAGAGATAAACAGAGGGTGCCAATAATTCTAGAACTGACCGTGTTTTATCAGGGTGTCTCTGGAGAACTGAAAAACTTCAAATCAAATACCTGGAGGAGGCAGCACACCCTCAGGCCTTGGAGCCTTGCACTGGTTACACTCGGTCCTCCAGGCGAAGTTCTGGTTTCCACAGCCACTACACAAAACAGGAAGTGCGTCACATACACTGATCTCTCACACATACACTGTACATAACTGCAGTGAGAGACGAGTGTGTGTGTTGTGAGAGAGACGGAGACTCACGGGTTGGGACACTCCCAGTCCCCTGCTCTCTTTGGGACGTTGCCGGGTCCCTGTGGTCCTCCCCAGGCCATGGCGCCGCGAGGACCTCCACGGGGAGGAAACCCGCCTCTGTCTCCGCCCCGCCCCATCATACCTGCAGGGAACAGCACAATGAGCAGCCTGAGCTTCAGAGAGAGTCAGAGACACATCCTTTTATTTATTATAACTGTTAACACTTATTTATAATTTGTTTATTTTAAGCATCTCTAACAAAATAGAAAAGCTGAATCTATTTACTTATTTATTAACAGTGTTTATATTTTATATTAGGGGTGTAACTGTGTGTGAGCGAGCACAGAGAGGAGCTGTACCTCCACGATCCATTGGTCCTCCTCTCATGGGCATCCCCCCCCTCATGAGTCCTGGAGCGGTCTTCCTGCGCGCCATCGACACGTTCAGCCTCCGGCCCTGGAACTCCTTACCTGCACACACACACACACAAAGAAAAGGTGTGAGCACCAGAACACACGTGCATTCCCCACGCTCCCCCCCCCTTTTTTTTTATTTTTTTTTTTACATTTGCTGATATTCAGTACAGCAGCACGACCTCGAGTGTGATATCACTTTTATATAACAGTCCCACAAACACCATTTATAAACTAATTTATGTTTTTTTTTTTTAACAGTGACTCCGCCCACACATCCTTCTGCGCCTGGCGGAACTAACTAACCGAGACGTGTGGAGCAGTTAGTGTCATTAACCACTGGACAACACCTGGGACACACCCACTCTTACTTATAGTTAAACATCACAGTGCTGTTACTGTCTGTTATCATCACTCGTGGAATAACGCTTCTCACAAATTAACATTATGGTGTACAATTACAGACAAAAAGTCTGTAGAAAATCATCATGTACACGACCTCTTGCGGACGTACGCGTGACCCACCGTTAAAATGCTCCACGGCAGCGCGGGCGCAGGAGGGCTCATCGTAGGACAGGGTGGCGTCTCCCTTGGGTTTGCCAGAGTCTTTATCAGTGTAGATGTTGATGGCCGGCTGGTTCAGGCGGCGGTTTATCTGTAAGAAACCGAAACCCAAAAGATCGATCAAACCACGATGTGACACTCCGGCGGTGTTCTGATCGCACACCTTTCAGCGCCCTCACCCTTATCGTTCCGGAGTGTTTAAAGAAATCGGCCATGTCGGCAAGCGTGACCTTCTCCGTCAGCCCCGTGATGTAGATGGTGCTGTTCTCAGACTCATCCTGCTCTCCTGGATGTCCTGAAAAATAAACAAAAATTATTTCTAAACATGACGAGCATTAATGAGAGCTTGTGGGTGTCGGAGAAGGTGATGATGAGGATACTCACCCTCCATTCCATCCCTCATTGGTCCTGATGTGGAGAAAAGAAAGAAATAGAAAGAGAGAGAAGAAACAAGAGGCGTTATGTACAACAGGAAAGAAAAAGCGAATTTCTGGCAGCAGCAGTATTTGGTAAATTATTGAGGCGACGTGAGATGGATTATAGGGTTTCTCTGGATAGGATGATTAACACAAGGGAAAAATAAAATAGATATATACGAAATGTAAAAAATAAATAAAAGAATACATCCTGAAAGGACGTTGGTTCAAATAAACCCTTTGAAAAAGGGAAGCCCCGCTTTAAAATAACTCTGACACCAGAAAGTGGCACAGCAACTCGGGCATAAATGAATAAACTCTAGCCAGTGTAATACTCTGTAGTAACTTACCACCAGGCTTACTGAAGCCACCTCTGTCTCCAGCCATGCTACGAATGAAGATAGGTGAAATTCCATTTAGTCTTGAACCAAGGGGACTTCAACAGCACATGGATATAAAACACACACTCTCCCCCTCTTGTAATCTTGTGATCTCATTAATTATGTTTTTTTTTTTTTAAAAGAGAAAATAAAACCCCATGTAATACCACGGTGCACCGCGTCACTGATGATGTAAGCAAAAATAATTTAAAAGAGCATCACTGTACAGCAAGAACCATAAATGTCGAACACAAACATTTCATTAGTGGTAAAAAAAAAACTAAAAAAAAATAAACTATTATGGTAACACGCATGTATAAAATCTTAATTTACCCTTGGACTAATTTAAGTGTGTTAAAAGAAAAAAAAAAAATCAATACAAGTACAAATATTACAATACAGATTAAAAAAAAAATAAATAAATAAATAAATAAATGTACATCACAATTGAAAAACAGACACTTTAACAATGGTTTCTAAATTCTTGATTTGAGCGAGTTCCCCTTCACCCCCGTGAGCTGCTGGCTTTGATACGGACCTAATGTAAATGACGCTCTGTTTCCTGTAGCATAACAAATATGACAAAAAGTGTTAAAGTGTAAAAATCAGTGAAATCACAACCCGTGTGGAAACACCGAAGCTCCAATCGCACTGGAGAAAACTCCGAAACTGGAGCTTCAAGTGTTTCCCCAACACAAAACATTTTCACATCAACCACACACTCCTCCTAAAGAAGAAATAATGATAACCACCATAAAAGTAATCAATCAATAATGAGGGGTTAAAAGACTGGTGCGAGTATGCACGATTACCTTTCTTTAAAATTTAACAAAGTAGACTTACGTCAGAGAAAAAGGAAAAAATAAATAAATCACTAACTTGTAGACAGATCAGACGTCTGGCTCCTCTTCGTGACAGGATCGAACTCTGATAGAGACTTTCTCGGTCTCATACTTTAATAATTAAAGCACTAATAAATAAATAAAAAAAACTAAAAGCACTAAATAAATGGAGGGTGAACTGATGAGTTTCACCCATGTAAGTTTTAAAGAACGGGTTGTGGAGGCGTTAACTGTTTTAGGGTCCTCTTTATGTTATGAATAATTTGTTTGGGTCAGGACGTTTCATGTAGCATCAGCAAAAATAAAAGTTAAACATTCAACCTTAAACAATACCTTAAATTATAGATTTATTTTTATAAAAAGGTTCAAACTTAAATTTTTCAAATGCAAAAATATGGATAAATAAAAATAAAGCTTTACAAAAGGCCCTAAAGGGACATGGTTTTAAACAAAAATAAATCGTAGCTGGTGCACAACAGATTTTTAAAAAATAAATAAATGAATAAATAAATAAATGTTCCTTTGGGGGACCCATACCGTTTCCTGCTTCACTGTATTTATTTACTTTTAATTAATTAACCCCATAGCCACGTGAAAATAATCTCAAAGTAATTTACTTTATTGTGATCTGTAAATACTTAATGGTGCCATGGCAAATCGAACGTTTCATGTTTATGCCCCATTAGAAATAATATTTTTCCAGAAAGTAAACTAGTAGTCAAGATAAATTACAAGCAGAAAATAGCACTAATTATTTTTTAAATAATTATTTTTACAGAGCCGTTAAAGGGATGAGTTCATAAACAACCAAAAAAAATTTCCTTTAGAGGATCTGCATCTTTCCCAGTTCCACTACATTTTTCCATTTATTTTTAATGAATTAATCATGTTCATACGTAAATAATCCCATGACAATTTCAATAAATTAAATAAAAATAAATAAATAAACAAACACCAAAAAATGGTGCCAAATTTACCCCCTCCCCCTAAACAGTAAGGACGAATATCTATAACCACCTCGAATTTTATTATTAATTTTAGTTTGGACTGGAACCCTGTAAAAGAAGCACAATTTTAAAAAAAAAAAAAAGGAAATTATAATAAGTAAAACCCCCAACTCTCATAATGAACAATCACGGTACACAGGGTCTAATACTTTGGAGCGGCCCTGATGACCAGCATTTCTGATTTTGAATCTCTCACCAAAACAAAAGCACCTTGAAAACAAACAATCAGTATAATAATCCTAAAAGAGAGGGCAAAGTTTTAATAAACTACTATAATAATAAATTAATGGGGAAATTATCTTTGATAAACCTGCTTATTAAAAGGTCTGACCAAGTGATTTATATTACATGTTCATAAATCCAAAGTCCTGTATGATGCACTCTTATGGTCATGGATACGAAAAACCAGCAGCACATTACAACCCAAATAAACCTAAACTACACAGACCTTAAAGTTCCCCATCAGACAGCACTGAGATTAGATTTATGAGATAAATGACAAGAGGAAAAATAAAACCCTCAAGCCAAACTATAAATCATTCAGTAAGCATTAATTCTGTGTAAACCCCATGGGAAGGTCAGGCTTGGGGGGAAAAACTGTCATGAAAATAAAATAAACCTGCAAATGATCATGGACACATCCAATACCTTCCAGTCCAGGTGTGACTTTCACACGACTAAAAACATACTTAAACACGTGATCGAATAGAAGCAGGTGTTTAAACGGCACCCTTAAAGATGCTGATAAAATTTTTTTGTAAAAAACTTCCGTTTGTCTTTCAGTGGAATTTGTATCGAATCCTTAACCATCAACCCATTTTACTTTAGTGGTCTTTTCATCTGACCGTTTGTTCTCAAAGCAGCTACCTTGAAATGTTTACTAAAGGGACTTCAGTGCAGGTCTCGTACTCTAAACCTTCTGTACCAGTAAAATAAAACCCTCGTAATGAATCTGGAACCTGAAACCAACCCAACATCTGAACTACCTCAATCAGACACACGTAAAACATGATCCAGCTTCTGATTGCTTGCTTACACACGAACCTTTCCGAGAGTCTCAATCAGCAATCACCAGATATTCTTCCATTATTATTCTTATGGCAGATGTGTACAGGGTTTAACTTAAGGCCCCGCAAACCCCAGAATATGAGATAAAATTTAACCCCAACACTTTCCAGTTAACATTGTGAAGGAATGATCTGAAAACACTCCAGGTTTGAAAAGTAAACCTTGCCCCTCTGTAGAGGTTTACAGTGAAGGTAATGATTTACTTGGTCACTTGACACATCTGAGACCCAAACGGGTGTTCAGGTTTTGCTAACGGTAGCTTGTGTATTAGCGGGGCAGCTGATGAACCCGTGACTCCATGCTGTCTGTTAGTTAAACACATGCATGCTCAAGCACTTGTAGCTTATCTGATAGTTTAACTGCTACACTTTTTTTTTTAATGAAAGATTACAAACCAAACCTTTTCTTAAATATTACAGCATTTAAAAAAAAAAAAAAACCTGCCTTGTGTGTATGTATACATGTATGTAGGTGTGTGTGTGTGGGGGGGTGAGATCCTGCATGCAGCATTAAAGGCACTTTTTTTTTTTTTAAGATTAAAAAATTATGTAGCTGTGTTTTATTTTGCAAACGCAAGGCTAAACAAAAGTATATATATCGCTGTGCGTGTACGCGTCATCATGCATGTCTAGCCTATTGATGGAGGGGGGAAAAAGGGCAGCAGTTAGCTGTGAAACGGTTAGCGTGTCAGAACTTACCCCATGCCCCGACCCATGGGGCCGCGACCCCTGGGTCCACCTCTCATCCTTTCGTAGCCGTTCCCTTGGTAACCTCCGCGCTGTGGCGGCTGATGGCCACCGTACCCCCCGCTCGCCCCTCCCTGACCGTAACCACCTGCACAAGAGAAAAGGATCACGAATAAATGCTGCACTATTTGTATACATTATGCATATTGTAGAGGGTGCCGATAATTCTGAGAGAACCCCCGAGTGGCTCACCATAGGCTCCGGACTGGTCGTAGCCGCTCTGAGGAGCCCCAGGCTGGCTGTACTGAGACTGAGAGTAGGACCCGTTAGCTGGAGGAGGGTAGCCTGCAGACGGAGGCTGTTGGGGCGGGCCCTGAGCGTAGCCGGCCTGCTGCTGCCCCCCGTAGGCCGCCTGCTGCGCCTGGTAGCCCCCCTGGGAGTAGGTGGGCGCAGCGCTAGCACTGTAACTACAAAGCAAGGAAAAAAAAAATATATATCTATATATAAACATAAAAAGGTTTGAATGACAACCATTTCCACTATAAACTCAAACACATCCGCTCGGCAACACCTAAACCCGGGTTAATACAGGAAGCCGAGTTAGTACCTCTGCGCAGACGAGGCGGCCTGCTGACTGTATCCTGCGTAAGCGGATGGAGCGGTGTATCCCGGCTGCGCAGCGTACGATGCCGGAGAGGCAGGAGGTGCAGCCGTGGTGCTGGCGTAGCTGCTCGTCCCATAGGCTTGAGCCGCTGGCTGAGCGTAGCCCTGAGCTCCGGGCTGAGCTGTGCCGTAAGCAGCTGGAAGAAAAAAAAACGCATTTAACTAGTACATAATGAAAATGTCTCTCACACACACATTTAACTGCACACGTGTTCTGAGCAAACCTGGAGTAGCGGACTGTCCATACGCGGCTGCGTACTGCTGTTGTGTGTATCCTGCAGCAGAGGGGGCTGCTTGGCCGTAAGTAGAGTCGGTGGCAGCGGCGGGTTGCCCGTATGAACTGTAGTCCTGCTGAGTGTATCCCTGCTGAGAGACGAACACACAATAAACACTACAATTCCAGGAAAATAGATTGTGTTTTTAAAAATTTTTTTTAATGTATAATATTTATTTTCCACCCCTTACCGCTAGGTCAGAACTTTTGACATACCTGTGCCGTTTGTCCGTATCCCTGAGCGGGCTGGGCTGCATACGAGCCGTACCTGCGGACACACGAAAGCTTATCAGTACACCAATACATCAGGGATCGCGATCACTAAACCACTGCGCAAAGTCGGGCACAAAATCTGGGCTCTGGTTGGTATTCATTAGTTTACTATAAAAGCAGCGCAGGTTTAAGTGAATGGACTTGATGAACAAGTGATTGCCATGGAAACAGATATGGAAGGAATATGGAAGCTGAAAGTTTAAACTTTGACAAGTGCAGGAAAAAAAAGGTTTAAGATTTTTAAACTGAATGAAGAGAGTAGATTAAACACTTACGCTTGCTGAGCACCAGCCTGACTGTATCCACTGTAATCTATAAACACACAAAAAGGAAAAATTTTAGCTATCGATACATCAGAGATCATGTGACAAGTCGCTCTCACACACGCGCATCACAAAGCCAAGGTTATTTATAAAAAGGTAGAACAATGTGTAGTGTAAACTCCATGTCTCTCTCTCTCTCTCTCTCTCTGACACACAGGCTCTGGATTAACACCAATGCTTACATTCCAGATCTTCACACCACACTGAAGAAACAAAAAAGGTGTTTATATAAACACAGGAGGGACGGTTTAGAGAGAGAAGGATGAGGATGGATACAGACATGTAGGAAGCACTTACTCTCTTTTAAACACACTCATCATTTACCATCTTTCCATTAGATGTATAGTTTGACATGATGTTTTAAATTAGGCTTATAGCTGCCATGTGACTGTGTGGGTGTACATACTCCCTGAGCCTCAATATAATTTCAAAGTGCAACCTGCATTTAATGTAGAGATAACCGAAACAGAGACAGTGTGTTAGTTTGTGTCTATGTCCACATATATAACTAGGTGTGTGTATGTATAAAATTACACATCTACAGTTTTGTGCCTTTATGTATATACACACACTTTACATAGGTTGAGGTTCTGTATTATACAATGACCATAATGTGGTACCTACGCCTACCATGAGCAGGTCTAGTCACGTGACTCGTCGCGCCATTGTGATAGGTTCGCAGAATCGAATTTGCATATTTAATAGAGACCGCCTTCTTTTTTGTCTCGATTTATCACGCAGTTTTAAGCAAAAAACAAAAACAAATAAGTGAGTAAATAAACACGTATCACTATTTAATTAATCGGCAATTAAAACGATGACATGTATTTCGTAAATTTAAGGTAAAAATAAATAAATATATATATTCTTTAATTTAAGGGGTGCACAAACTTTTGCACCCGGGTTTATCAGAGTTCATGGCCAACAAACGGCGGGGAAAAAAAACTAAACACCTCTGCACTGTTTATAAATTAGTCAAATATTTTTGTTCAGATTGTAAAAATAAATAAAAATTACTTGCTGTGTTTTAGCCGAGTTAGCTTTGAATAAAAAGATAAAACTAGCTAGCTAACTGCTAGCTAACTACAGGTAAACTGAACCACAATCCACGTACTGTCTTTTTGCTTATTAATCTTACAATTGAAACTTATATATAAAATACTATATGTCGTATATAAAGTTCGGGCTAGCAAAGCTAAGCTAGCGAACCGCCGAAAAAACCGCTACACGCGTAACAAACCGTGAGGTACCCGGATGTGTGGATGCTAACCTTGCTAACTAGCGAACCTGTTAGCTGCGTGTATGACCTAACAATAAAACAATTAATTCCACGCTCGTATTAGTTGTTTAATTTCCACCAAACACATTTTGTTTGCATAAAGAAGTTATAGTGTTCTATATGAAACGTCCAAAAGGCACAACTATCGCGTAAAAGCGAATAAACCCGAATACTCCGAAGACACACTTACTTGTAGTCGACGCCATTTTCACTGCTGCCGATATGCAAAGAGAAAAAAAATACGTTTAGTGCGCATGCGCGGTTCAAATGTGCTCCCTGAGGCGGGGTGAGTGAAACGCTCATGCGCAGAGGTTTAAAAAAAAAAAAAAAAAAAAGAATACGATCACTACGTCATGGGATGTACCAATGTGTGTGCTGCGTAGGGGTGTACGGTTTGGCAAATAAAGCTTAAAATGTTGTGTTTTCTGTATAATTATCTCTATGATTATTAATGAATACGTTTGTTTATTATATAGATTGGTGTTAATGGTATTTTTGTAACCATAAAGCGTAAGCGTGTATATGTGTGTGTAGGTTTAAATAAGCGTGAATGGTTTCGCCCATGAGGAAGCGCCTGAGTCAGAGTCACTGGCTGAGAAAATGAAAACAAATAGGAGTATAATTGTATAACTTTTGCATTTTAATATGCTTGACATGTGATTGTAAATCAGTGCGTTATTTAAATCTAATCTTTGTATAATATATATTTATAAAGCAATGTAAGACTACTGACAGCTAGCCTGAGTATATCTGTATATGAGTATATAGGATTAAGGATTGAATAGAGAATTGAATAGAGAATTGAATAGAGAATTGAATAGAAATGCCTGGCATGTTGATCAGGTGATCCAGCAGGCTGTGTGAGAATGTGGCCATGGTTGTGGTTCGGCTCCAGGTCAGGTGTGTGTAGTGGCACAGCTCTGATCCTCATCCTGACTCTGATAGTTTGGCTCTGTGGCCTTAATGCCAGTCTGAGTTTAGGGCCAGGCGGTGACTTCCCAGGTGTTTATGGTAAGTTCTGTCCTGCATGATGAACCTGTGTGTCTCCATGTCTTCATTATTACTGTTAATGTGCGTCATTGGCGTGTAAATAGTTTGTAGAAACAAATTTAAAATAATAATTATTAAAAATAATCTGCTGATCTTTAATAAGATAAGATAAGATAAACCTTTATTAGTCCCACAAGTGGGAAAATTGTTTTGCCACGGCAGAAAGTGGACAGTACAAAGTTAAAGATTAAGAAACAAAAGAATAAAGTAAAATAAAATAGGGGGAAAAAAAATGTAATCAGTGACATTATTATTAAGCCCACGTACATGTCTGTCTGTCTGTCTGTCTGTCTGTCTGTTAAAATTCACTTATACCACTTCAGCGCTGTTATTTCAGCCAAAGTGAAAATATGAACTAATCCCAGTAAAAATA
>JAQMYL010000014.1:23866318-23877879 GCA_030014365.1 Clarias pachynema | reverse complement strand
GGAACCACAGGTACACACACACACACACACACACACACACACACACACACACACAGATTTTAGGGGGGGGGTTCTTGTGGGTGGGGCTGTCACTGGGGCTGCAGTAGGACTGAACAGGAAGTCTATCATAAGACAAACATAAATCATACAATAACTCTTATAAAACAAATATATTATGTGGATAGTTTAAGTAATTTGTCCCGTCTGTCTGTCTGTCTGTCTGTCTGTCTGTCTGCCTGCCTGCCTGTCTGTCTGTCTGTCAGAGAGATGATGATTGGCGATGAAGGCCGACCAGGAAAAAAGCTGAAGAAGGTGAAATTGCGAAAGATAGAAAAGCCTCCTGTAAACCCTGTGGTGGATGTAAGACACACACACACACACACACACACACACACACACACACACACACACACACACACGTGTTGTTGCTTTGACAGAGGAGGTGTGGGCGGGGCAGTTTGGGAAGAGCGGGAACTGTCACCTGTATTTTAATTGCAGTTGCTAAAAACCTTTTATAAAAAAAACACACACACACACACACACACACACATAACGCTGTTTAATGTTTAACACTATGAACTTGTTGTCCAATTAAAATGTTATTCTTCAGTTCTGTAGTTTGTCTTCTGTAAACAGCACCAGCTCATTTATTACTCACATACAAATGAACGTCTGCTAATGACATCATCAAGAGAGAACATTTCAAATGGAATCAGGTTTTTATTATTTAAAATACTGTAAATAAAGATATAGTTTATTATTCTAAGAAGGAATTTTCCTTTTCTATTAGCAGATAATTTTTAATTATTAACGAAGATGAAACTGTACATTATGTACAGAAACAGGTTCCAATAAAGTTACACTGGGTTTTTACTGTAACCTCATATTAATCTTATGAATTTAATAATCTTATTATAGTCTTAGAAATTTTACTCTCTAGATTAAATTAAACCTCACTCTCTAGATTGGATTAGATTTCACTAGTCAGGTCTAATTCACTTTCACTCACTAGTTATTAGTTTTTTTTATTAGATCTCACTCGGTAAGTTAGATTCCACATCGGATGTTAGATTAGATTTTATTTCCTGAGTGAGATTAGATTTCATATGCTAAGTTATATTCAAGTTCACTTCCCAGGTTTAAGACTGATTTGAATTCTCTTTCTAGATTAGATTAGATTTTACCCCCAGGATGGATTTAGATCTACCTTTGTAGATTTAGATTTCACTTGCTAGGGTTTTATTTTATTCTGTGGATTAGATTAGATTTCACTTACTAGGTGTTTATTTTACTATAAAAATTAGATTAGATTTCACTCACAAAGTACTGATTAGATTGAATTTCACTCTGTGGGGTTTTATTTTACTCTGTAGATTAGACTTCACTTGCTAGTTTTTTGTTACACTGTAGATTAGATTAGACTTTACTCGTTAGTTTTTTAAATTTTACACTGTAGATTAGATTAGATTAGATTAGACTTCACTTGCTAGGTTCTTATTTTGTTCTGTATATTAGATTAGATTTAATTCTTTGGCGTTTTATTTTACTTTGTAGATTAGATCGGATGTCACTTACTAGGGTTTTTACTTTACTTTGCTCATTAGGTTTGGAAAGTTAAAAACCCTTACAGAGCAGTTTTGATCAGACTGTTCGTTATTTATTCACAGAACAAACTATTAAACTGGAATATGAGTAAAGTCTGTAAATTCTGGAACGCTCGTTTAATCTGCTTCATAAACAGAATTTATCTTTGATATTTGTCGTTACAGCAATTGCATTTCATGATTATATGCGTGTGTGTGTGTGTGTGTGTGTGTGTGTGCCGAGACCAGAGCCTCAGACGGTGAGATATCCGCAGCATTAATCTTAAAATGAGTTGTAGTTCTAGTCACATTTTATTAATTTAAGTTGTTGTTCTAGTTTAGGTTTTAGTTAATCAGTAAAACAGAACACTGGAGGTCAATGAAACTTAAAGTGGTTTCAGTGTTTTTCCTCCTGTTTTTAATTTTTCAGTCCTGAAAATCCCACTGCAATCATTTACTGTGTTTAATCTCTTATTAAACGGAGAATGACGTGAAGCTTTTCTCCTTCGTTCTTATCTATGAATTCCTCTAAATGAACATTGTGTAAGTTCCTGATGGATGATATAAGAACATGGGGAGTGTAAAAGACATTTGCACTCCAAGTGCAATCTTCACTAATTCATATTCTTTATAATCCTCGAGATACACATATTTCCTAGAGAGTGCAAACTTAAAGACAGGCCGTTATTCGCCCGTAGCGTAACTCCAGACTGGACCATCTGTAAGATTTCCACGGCTCTGGTTACGGAGTTCAACAAATATTTTGCAGGACGTGAAACTACGAGCGTCACGCGTTCGAGGAGATTATTAATGACTCGGTCGTGAACCTAGCGCAGGGTTATGTACAAATTAGTGCATGTGAGGGAAAAGAGGAGGATCACACGAGCCAAATAAAACAGTTCTGCTGTAATGAAAGGGTTTCTTATCACTCCTGGCTGGGGCTTGGAAATCAGTGGGAAAACAATGGATTGATACAGAGGGAATAGGAATAGTGTGTGTGTGTGTGTGTGTGTGTGTGTGTGGAAATAAATGATGTGTACATCTCCTGAAGCGAGATAGATGTTGCAAATTAAGGCCCGTAAATCATGGGTGTATCATGATTAATGCCGGGTCCGTGTGTTTCAGTATCTCTCGGTGTCGTATTACAAACCAGGACCAGGTCCAAAATAATCACCTCGAAGCGCGGGCTGCTAAACGAGCGCGGAGTAAAGAACGCGGTGACGATGTCGGCGGTGATGGAGTGGAGGAGTTAACCGGACGGACAGGTCATTTGTTTAAGCGGAAATCCTCTGTGGCTGTTAAAGTGGAGCTCGGAGAGTCAGACATGAGAGCAGCAGGCAGACAGGAAGTTCACGAGCAGCATAATGAGATGGGGCCATGCAGCAGCAATGCATTGTGGGTAACTGGAGGATAGCTATATCCACTCAACCCCCATATAAAACCCCCAAATCCATCCAAACCATCACCCAAACCCCAATACAGCAGTGCTGATCCATCACACTGTACACTGCCATGACCTGAAATCGCCAAAGCACATAGACATCTGGGATACACACAACACACACACACACACACACACACAGATTCGGTTTAGGACAGACATCAACACATTAAAGGAATACTCCAGAATTTTAAAACTTGTTTCTATCCAACCTGTCAGTAGTATTACGAAGCACGAATAGCTTTCACTTGCTACGTTAGCTTTTGTTAGCTTGGAACAGATTTTACTCTATTTACCAAGTCAGATTAGATTTCACTTAATAGATTAGATGAGATTTGATGATGGATTTCCTCTTGCTATAATTAGATTAGATTTCAAACAGTAACGTAAAATGTGTTTGCTAGGTTAGATTAGATTCTGTCTAGATTAGATTAGCTTTTGATGAGATTCCACCTGCTATGGTAGATTAGATTTCACACACTCATTTAGAATCTACTTGCTTCGTTCATTGAGATTTTGTCAGATTAGATTTTGACTAAATTTCACTTGCTAAATTAGATTAGATTTTACAAACTAATTTAGCATCTGCTTTCTAGGTTGGATTAGATTCTGTCTAGATTAGATTAGATTTTGACTAGATTCCACTTGCTATGTTAGATTAGATTTCACAAGTCAGGTTTGATTAGCTTTCACTTTCCACCGATTTTAGTAGATATGTTTGATTTTTCGTTGTACGTTAAATTAAATTTGCTTTTCTAAATTAGATTAGATTTTACTAGCTAGGTTTTATTAGCTTTCACTTGGCTTTGATTTTACAGGAAAAATAAGATAAGATTTAATTTTCTAGGTCATATTAGATTTCTCTTCTAAGATAAAATAAGATTTTCCTTGAAAGTGTATACCAAATATCACTTGCTATGCTTTTATTTTATTAGATTAGATTAGATTTTACTCACTAGGCCTTTATTACACTCACTAGATTAGACTAGAAATGCTGGTTTATTATTTTACTCTATTGTTTGGATTACGGTTTTTATTTGACTGTGCAGATTAGATTAGATTTCATTTGCTACATTTTATGGTCAGACTTTGCCTCATGCATGTCTGAGATCTAACTCAGAGTAAACAAGTGTTTGTAAATTCCGGAGCGTTCCTTTAATCTACATCAAAAAGAGAATTTATTATTTGATGTTTGTCATTCCAATGATTTAATTTCATTATGATTTCACGTTGTGTTTGTTGTGTGTATGCCGAGACTGAAGGCTCAGACGGTGAGTGTGTAGGTGGGAGTAGGAGGATCAGATGGTGAACACTCAGTCAGACAGAACCCCGCCACCAACACAAACAACACACAGTCTGAGAGGTAACGGCTGCCCGTGTACACTGATCCAGTAAAATGTCATCTTTAAAATGTTCAAACAGCAGGTGAACAAGAGATCAGACCCACCTGAGACTGTCCCACTGGGCGTGGCCTAATATATACAACAATGCACAAGACTCTTAAACTCTAATCTTTACTCTCTAGGTTAGTATTAGTATAGGATATAATATTACTCGCTAGCCTAGAAGATAAAATTTTGCCCACTAGATTAGATTAGATTTGCTATTTTATTTAGTTCATTCACTAAATTTAGAACCGATTTTCACTAGTTTTGGTTACAGGCCACTCATTAGGCTTAATTTGTCTTGCCAAGTTAGATTAGATATAACTTTTGAGGTTAAATTAGTTTTCATTTGCTAGTTTTATATAAAAATTGAAAAGTAAGATTACATTTATCTTGCTAGGTTAGATTAGATTTCAATGATTTGGGTAAATTAGAAGGCTCTCGTTAGTTTTTAATTGATTTAATTTGCTACTTAAGATTAGATTTAATTTGCTGGTTTAAAGTAAACTTTACCCGTAAGGGCTGATTTTACAAGTTATATTAGTTTTCATTTGTTATGTTAAATTGGATTTTACGCGCTACGTTTCAAAAAGATTTTTATGTTAGTTTGGATTATATTTCACTCATTAGACTTAAATTATCTTGCAGAGTTAGATTAGATATTACTTTCTAGGTTAAATTGGTTTTCATTTGTTTACTTAGATTGAAATTCAATAGTAGGTTAGATTCGCTTTCACTCGCTATGTTAGATCTTTTTGTTAGATCTTTGTTAGATCCTTTTGCTCAGGTCCATTACATTTCATTAGCTAGGTTAGATTGGATTTCGCTTACTTGAATTACATTTCTTGTTGGGCATAATTACTTTTGCTAAGTTTATATTTGGTAATTTAGCTAATTCAGATTAGAATTTACATTGCTAAAACAGATTAGATTTTATTCAATAAGTTAGATCAAATGCATCTTGCTAAGTTAGATTAAGTTTAATTCACTAAGGGTATTTTTTATTTGCCGCTTAAGATTAACTTTAATTTGCTAGTTTAGAATTGAGTTTCCCCACAGAGCCTGATTTGTCTCGCTAGAAAAGATTTGCTGTCACTTTCTAGGCTAAATTAGCTTTGATTCACCAGGATAGATTAGATTTCACTGAATAAGTTAGGTAAAATGTCACTGATTTGGGTTCCATTTCTCAGGAATCTGGATTAAGGATTCCTTAATCTTGAAGAGTTAGATTAGACATCACTTTCTAGGTTAGATTAATTTTCATTAGCCAGTTTAGAATAAAATTTGGTACTATGTTAGACTAGATATTAGATATTATAACCTAGTTTAGATTGAACTTTGAGATTAGATTTTACTCTGTAGGTTAGACTTTTGTTTGCTGCATCACTTTTTGAATCAGTGTTGCTAAATTATAAAGGTAGGATTGTGATTGGACAAAGCGAAGCATCCACAAGCACTGCCCATGATTAGCTCCGCCCACTTTACATCTGAAAGAAATCAGGTGTCTTGGTCTGTGAGATCAGTGTACTCGGGCAACTCAGTACCAACATCATATTCACCCCCCATGTGACCGTCACAACATCACAACATACAGGAAGTGAGCGACAGTGAAGCAGCATCCAGTCAGTGCAAATTCCGCCTGAAATACACTTCATCCTGCATTTATCGTATTTCTCCCTGAATGCTGAGATACACTGAGACAGAAAGTGCACTGAGGGATGAAGCGTGATGTTAACATCCGTCACTGTGAACAGGGCTGGAGGCGGGATCAACATAAACAACATCAGCGGCGTGGAGACAAACAGCAAAATATCTGATTATAGAAAAAAGAAAATGTTTCAGCAGAGACGCACGTCCTGTAAAAACATTACATCATCATCACACACGGTCCGGGGACACTGCTGCTCTCTCCTGCTGGGATCAAAGGTTAAAGAGTGTGTGTATGTCAGTGTGTATGTGAGTGTGTGAGACAAACACCCTTACCGGAAGACCTTTCTCCCCTGGCTCACCCTTCGCTCCTGGCTCGCCCTGTAGAGGAACACTGTACTGTTTAATAACTCTAATGGATGGACCAGAGGTGATGGAGTTAATGAAGGTGATGGAGTTAATGAAGGTGATGGAGGTAGGAGAGGTGAGGAAAATGATGGAAGTGATGGATGTGCGGGAGGTGAGGAAGATGATGGAGGTTATTCAGGTGAAGTGGGTGAGGAAGATGAGGGAAATCAGGGAGGTGAGGGAGATGAGGAGGTGATGGAGATGATAGAGATGTGCGGGAGGTGAGGAAGGTGATGGAGGTAATAGTGGTGAGGAAGTTGATGCTAGGAAGGAATGTAATGGAGGGATGGGACGTGACAGGTGAAGGAAAATGATGAGGTGAAGAAAGTGAGGGATGTGATGGAGATGATACAGGGTAAGGGGGTGAGGAAAGTGATGGAGATGAGGTAAATGATGGTGATAGGGACGGTGTTGGAGTAAAGGAAAGTGATGTAGGTTAATTGAGGTGTTGGAGGTCAAGAAGTCGATCCAGGTGAGGAATGTGATGGAGGTGACAGAGGCAGCCTCCTTACCGGCTCTCCTTTAAAGCCCCTCTCTCCTGGATACCCCAGAGGTCCCTGCAGGGTTAAAGGGCAGGTGTTAGTGTGACTGCAGGTGGAGATGAAGGTAAAACCAGGTGCTGTTTATACGCTTAATGTTTCAGATGTCACACTCACTCTCTCTCCTCGCTCTCCCTTTGGTCCCGAGGGTCCCGGTACACCTGGGGAACCGGGCTTTCCCTAAAAAATTAAAATACACACACACACATTAATCCACAACACACACACACACACAGTCTCAGGTCAGGTAAGAAAGTTCCTCTCCAGTTCCTCTGTTCAGCGTGTGTATCATTGCGGTGTGTGAAGGTGTGTGTTTGCTCACACTCGGTCCGATAGGGCCGGGGGGTCCGGCTGGTCCTCGCGCTCCTGGGGGTCCTGCACGGGGCGAGACAGGAGACATCAGACCTTTCTGTAACAGTAACGCTGTCTGATCTCAACTACACCAACAACAACGTCTGGATTCAGACACTTCAGCTCTTCTGATTTACCCATCATGCCTTGCTGTAGAATAAGACACGCTACGTAGATAATAACAACCACAGCAATTTAAGGTTGTAGTGTAAAAAAGAAACACAAGAGGCTTTACAGACGATGTTATATTTATTATTTATTACATAAATATTATATTTAATAAGGCTGTGAAAAAATATGTGAAGATTTTTTTTTATGTATTAATAGTTTTTTCCTAATTCTGACGTCTTATAACGGAGTACCACAAGGTTCGGTACTAGCTTTAAAAAGTGTAAATCTGAATTTAATTAAAAAATATAAATTTATATAGTCATTTTGTTATTTTATTTTATACCAGACCAAAAGCGAGCGAGGTTTGAGTCAGGGGAGAAAAGTGGTTCAGCGCGGGGACCAAACGGACCCTCATAAATGAAAAATGGTGTCGTTTTAGTTTTTTTTCAGTCAGGGGCATTTTCATTCCAGTTGGCTCAGGAGTCCCACACGAACCCCGGGGCTTTTGTTGGGGGCGATACGGTCACCCCGTCCCGAAACGGAAAAATTAATTAATTTTTTTAATAGAAAAACCATCAATTGGATCCCTGAGGAAAGGAAAAGTGTCACAGGGGAAGGGAACGGGTTTTTACGACACACATTTTTCGCCAAAGTTATTGCGCTTTGCTTTGAAAAATATAGTAACGATTGAATGTAGAAATTTGTTTTAAATGTTGCCTTGTATTAGAGATGTGTTAGTTTGTTTACAAAAAAACAAAAACAAAAAAGAATCCACATTTCTGGAATGTTGTCCAGAATATAAACAGTCTATACGCACGTCACTTAGGCTTGTGTTTGTATTTGTTCACATACAGATTTACTGAATTATTGTAGATTTCCATAAATGCGCTGAAAAATGTTAGAATAAAACATACAGAATAATGTCTTTTATTGAACTTTATAACTGAGTATCAAAATCTCATGCAATTTTATAGCTGTAAGACCTGTATGATATAAATGTATTATTATTATTATTATTATTATAACTGTAACTAATCATAACTGTATGCTTTATGTAATTGTATTATTCATTTTTATACAGGAATACTACACTGCAACATATTTTTTCTCCCTCAGCCGAACCCCAGAATCAGATAACGAATTAAACATAATGAAACAGAATCCTCTTAATGATTTTCTCCCAGAGCGAGCTTGAGTTTGGGCTTTACGAGATAAAGACATGATAATAAATCACCAAACATATTTCATAAAGTCATTTTAAAGTCATGAGACACACGCTACAGCAAACACACAGATAAGATCTAAAGCGAACACAATGTCAGACACAGTGTTTTTTAAACCAGACAGGACCTCAGACGAGTGAGCGGCGAGCTTCATCCCCGTCGCCAAGGTGACGTTATTCACTAATAACACTGACGACTGACTTATTATCCTCTTCTCCGGACTGAAGCGGTGATAAAACTTTGCCGGATGCGCCTTGAGGGACCGAAGCGCGGCTGGAGAGAGTCTTAATCGGTGCTTAACTGATCGCTTTTTTATCTACTATGAAACTTGGCTCAACTTCTCTTAATTAATATAAATTTTATTTTAGAAACATATTTATATAACAGATAAATCGTCAAGATAAATTTCTCCTGAGAAAAATAACGTGTAGGGAAAATTTCTAGTGACAAGAAAAACCTGGACGCTGATTCATGCAGATCTGAGAGGACGTCTTGGATTTAAAAAAATCGCACTTTATAATAAAACTGACATTGTTCTATGAAACGACAACAAATGAATGTAAACACAGCTTTGGAAATAAATTAAAAACAGCATAAAAATAAAATCCTATAATAATAAAACATGATATTAACCCTGTAATATATTTTCTATATTTTGCTATTTTATTTTGAAATTATTATTCCATTTTTACCTTAATATCAAAATCTAAATGTGTTTCTTAAAATATTGCAAGTTGATTTTTATTAATAAAATGCTCTATTGTGAAAAAATATCAGCAGTGTGAGAAACACTCATGTGGATTCGGATATTATTAGAATTATTCCTCAATACGTTGAGAGAAAAAAAAAATATTTTGAGATTAAACTGTGAATTAAAGTTTTAAAGGGTTAAAAAAAATGTGGTAATAATTTGGGAGTATAAAAAAAAATGTTGGGAATCAAAGTATACTTTTTGGAATAAAGCTGAGCATAAAATCATAATATTTAAAACATAAATATGGTAAATAAAGAACAGATTTTTTGATTTTGCAAATACATTAGTCATTTTTCAAGAATTAAGTCAAGAAGATATCACATAATAATAATAATAATAATAATGAGATCTCAGTATATTAAGAATAGAGAAAAAATGTATATTTCAAGAATATACTTGAGAAAAAAAGTTTAACATTTTAGCAATAAATTTGTAACTTAAAATAATTCAGTTTAAATATTTGTAGGATAAATATGAGCAGTAATGAGTGAGGAATAACACTGCAGACGGTGGAGCGATACGGCGCACGAATCTGTTATTCCACTAATAACACAACAATTCATCAACAGTTATAAAGTTTAATTGATTAATAAAGGACAAAGTTTAAATTCTGATGTAATGTTGCTTTTCCCACAGCGCCGCCACCTCGGCTGTTATTAGTGTCACATTATGTTAAGCATCCACAGTACTGGTCTACATATAAGCTGTTACTATGGAAACCATGACATATTAGTCCAAGCGCATTAATATAAACCTGTCATTCACGCTAGAGCCGGAGCTGAAGACTGAAGTTCTACACAAACACTGCGCACATTCTGACCAATCGGATTTGAGAATTAAACTCAACTCCGATCCGAGTCATTTTCTTATGTAGTCTTTGATCAGACACATATCCAATATGTGGTCATGTGACTTGAATAAGAACGGGCAGATAGGAATTAATGCAACTTTTTGTAGATCAGAATTATTGCAACGTTTCGCCTCTTTTTTTTTGTACATGCGTAATGATGACATCAGCCAGCATCGGCAGCGCGGGGATTTCATTGCAGTGCTAGCAACAGCTGCTGAAACAGCTAAAGCGGGGCGTCTGGCTTTCTTCCTTCTTCTCAACACACACGGCTGACGAACTGCTCGCCGACCTCCAGAGCGAAACCCCGAGCAGATTCTTTTTTTCCTAAAATTGTATCTGTTGATTGTAATAAATGAGCGCTCGCAAAAATATGACATGTTTTAATCCAGACGCTGCAAGCAAAACCGCATCGAAGTGCTCATGTGTGACGTTTCAAAGGACAGACGTGTCCACATTAGAGTTATAAAAGTCACATGAATGAAAGTAATGATGAATGTGAAGCGTCATGACATGCAAATCAGATCTGAGCAAAAATCAGATTTGAACAATGTGGTGTGTAATGTAAGTTTTCATCAGGCTGGCTGACCAAAACACTACGGAGAAACTTAAGCAGATAACTGAGATTTAAAGATGGCTAGTACAGGTAGTCCCCGACTTACGAACACTCGAGTTACGAATTTCTGCAGATACAAACAGACCACGAGAAATGGACACTGCAGTGCACCAGGTACCAATATTTACAATTATATACAATATTTCCAGTGTGGAAGTGAATGTAGAAAATGTCTAAAGTCTGCTATATTATGTGTGTGCGTGTGTGTGTGTGTGTGCGGTAGAAATTAGTTGGTCTCAGTCTGGGAGCACGATGATAGAAAATGTCTGTCCCTGTAAAGCTGTCCTGATGGAGAATAATAATAATTTTGGAAAATCCTCAACGAGACAGAGTTCACAGTCCAATACAGTGGAAAACAGCTCCAAGACAAAATGGCGTCTGGGATTCCGCTCACGATTTAAAGGCGCAGTGACGACAGAAATGTGTGAGATTCATTTCCTTAGGCACAGTTACGGTTTTTGGCCACATGATGGCAGTGTGGGGAAGGGGACAGAGAGTTAGTCGAGTGGATCAGTACAGTATGCTTTACATTGTATATTCATGTCAAGGGCGTATAAGTGTCTTAAAGTGCCCCTATTCTGCCATTTTAAAGGTTGCTAATATTGCTTAATGAGTCTCTTAAAACAGGTTTACATGTATGCAAGGTCAAAAAACAC
>JAQMYL010000014.1:23777289-23787898 GCA_030014365.1 Clarias pachynema | reverse complement strand
TTTATTTTTACTTTACAGCAGTGATTCCGTTAGTGTGTCGCTCAATCGAGTGTCATTAGAGAGATTTCTTGTTTATTGTTCCGATAAAAGTGTTTCCGTTTCCGTTATCTGTCGAGATTTATTTGTACTTTTTTTTTTAAAGGTAAAGTGCAGGTTAATTTGTTTTATTTTTACTTTATATTGTGTATTAATTATTTTCATGTATTAATTTTTTTTGTGCTGTGGAACGAATAATTTGAGTTTCCATTATTTCCTATGGAAAAATTCAATTTGGTTTACAAGTGTTTTGGAATACGAATTATGCTCGTAATCCAAGGTTCTTAAGGTGAAATTGTGTATTGTGAAACGCATTGTCTCATAGGAAATAATGTAAATGCAGATAATCCGTTGCAGCCACACAAACATATTAGCAATATTACCAATTTCCAACACTATAATCATATTTTTTCATATTAAAACAATCAAAACATTATAAAAGACGTGTAAATGAAGTAAAGTATGAAATTAGCAGACATTAAACCTCACTTAACTTTAATTTATGATTCCTCTTGGCAGCGGCCATTTTTAAAACCAAACTGAAAGCGGCTCCCTTTTCTTCTTGAACCCGTATTTGCTAACATTCTTGAGACCCGCGGTGCTACGTCTTCACTAAATCTTACACAAAATGCAAAAAAATACTCACTTCGCTTAGCTTTCCACTGACACAAACGAGTTCTAAACGGATCACGGACGTAATCCGGCATTCGGTTCGTTGCTCATATACCGAAAATGCTTTGCATGGTTTGGCGTGCAAATGTCTTGCGAAATTTCAGTTAAGGCGAAAATTCGTTAGGCGGGGCATTCGTATGCAGATGTACCACTGTACTATGTATAGGGCTTTTACAATGCAAACAATTTTTTATTTCTCACTTAACACCCACCAGCTCTACCATCACACAAACTATCTTTTTATCAAAGAGGTGGTGAGGGCTACAACGTGTCCCCCCCGAGACATTTAAAGCCAGCCAACCACATCTTTTCTCCCGCCTGCTCACGGTACCTCACAGAGCAGCGTAACACACTCAGAACAGTCCGGTTCTGTATACAGTTTTAGGAGGGGAGGGGTGAATACTTATATGAAACGTTCAGAGTGACCCTTTCATCTTACTTCTCTCCCATGGTGATGGTGACGTAGTCGCTGACGGCGCGGTACACTCGGTCCACCCTGAAGCAGCGCAGAAGCAGAAGTTTCTGGAAATCTGTCAGACTGTCTCCGTACCTCATGGGGAACTCCGCCTGCTCCGGGGCGTCCATGTCGTACCACTGATGAAACAAAAGGGGAGACACACTGTCGAGTCACCAGCAGCAACAGCAAACATCTGTCTGTCTGTGTGTGTGAAATATTAACATCAAACCCACATTCTTCCACTCGGTCGGATTCTTCTCGATGTCGGCGATCAGTGAGCCGAACTCCGTTTGGAAAAGTTCAGTGAGACGCACGATATCCTCCCAGCCCTGATCCGGCAGCCAGGCGCACGGCTTCTTCCTCTTACTCTTCTCCAGCGAGAGGTTCCCTACATCATACGGAAAGACGGAGAGTTACTGGTGATCACATCCCCTCCAGAGTCCGGATAGATCGCATGAGCTTCGTCACTGTGTCACCTTTAAGGAAGAAGTCGAGCTCTTCCTGGGGGACACGACCCTCGGCCTGCTCGATCTTTACGGTCATGTTGAAGGAGAAGAGCAGCTTGTGTCTTTCAAACAGACCTGGAAAGTAAAAATAATATAACAGAAACAACTTTTCACCTTCATATGGTAACACAGTGAACCTTATGGAGAAGGTGTTTACCGGTGCAGCCGTAATTGTAGATGTTGTGCGTGAGGGTGTTCATGATGTTCTCCAGCCTGTTGCTCAGGACGCAGTCTGGAAGAGATTTACGCAGCGAGAAGTCAAACACCTCGAGGAAGGAGGCGAGGGAGTACTGGTACATGCTGTTCACCAGCGCCATCTCAGCCAGGGTAAAGAACAGGATGGCGCCGCGTTTAGCCGCCGGACGGTAGCCGTCGCGCAGTTTATCGATGTCTGCTGATGTGTGTTCGGCCTGCTTCAGTTTCTCAAACACCTGGCATCAATCACATAAATAAATTAATTGTATTTACAGTAATTAAGAAAAGCTCAGCTCACTTGGTGTTTGTGGTTTAATCGCACTGTTATACTGGGATGAACTGATTTATTCCCCCCCTAAGAGTTCACGCGTGTAATGAGGTCGTACCTCGCCGGCTTTGGATTTGGTTTCATCGAGTGTGTGGACGAGCTCGACGTTGTCCAGCATGTTGCCCGTGGACGTGGTGAGCTCTCGGAGGAGAGAATCCTCCAGGTCCTTCAGCAGACTTTTGTTCTTGCTCGTCTCCTGGATCAGACGCTCCCTCTGTTCCTCCAGCTCTTTTCGCTCGAAGGCCACGATGACGCTCAGCAGCTGGTCCTCCAGACCCTTGAGTGTAACTGATCACACACAAACCATAACACCATCACAACGCAAGTCAGAGAAATACATTAACGTGATGAACTGACTTGAGCGACTCTTTAGGCTGTATTTAGAATTAATCCCGGGATTACACACATCGAGATTCAGACTTCTAATGAAAACTACAGATTTAAGGACTATTTAGGGGTTACGAGAGGGGTGGAGTTTCTCTCTCTCTCTCTCTCTCTCACCGGTGTAGTTGATGACCATAGCTTTCCCAAACACCGCTGGTGAGTATCTGGGATTTGACAGTTTGGTGTTGAGGTAGAGTTTAAAGTTGGGGTCATATTCGACCTCCTTGTCCCCCAGCACGATGACCTGCCGTCCCTCGGCTCCTTTCACGTTCTTCTCCAGGACGTTGTCGATGACGGGGTCGATGTACTCATCCACGTCTTGAAACAGGAAAGGTAGTCCAAATTTGATGGCCATCTCCAACTGCTTCAGGAAATCTGGATCGTTAAAGGAGGAGATCTGTGAATAGAAAGGACAGAATTATTATTTTTATTGGCGCCAAAAACCGTCATCACTGCTAAAGCTAATCACTTAGACATGAGAAAAACACAGAAGTCGCTGATGTTCTGGTTGGTTCTCTGTGTGCCAATGTAATCGGTTCTTTGTTCACTTGATCACACAGACACATCTACAGACGGACAGACAGACAGACAATCCGTCCCATCCCCTCACTCACTCAGCATACGAGTGCGTCCTCTTTTGCTGGGGCATGGGGTCTGTTCACGTGCACATCGAGCAACACATCCTCTCCACCCCTGAGATATACAGCATACTGGTAATATTGGTAACATTTTTGTGTGACTGGAACGGATTGTCTGTATTTACATTATTTCTCTATGAGACAATGCGTTTCATGATACGAGATTTCGCCTTAAGAACGGATTAAATTCGTATCCCAGGGTATCGCTGTATCCATTGATCCAGCTCGATTGTGTCTCATTTAGTCATTTGGCAGACGCTCTTATCCAGAGCGACTTACATTTTTATCTCATTATACATCTGAGCAGTTGAGGGTTAAGGGCCTTGCTCAAGGGCCCAACAGGGACAACTTGGTGGTCGTGGGATTTGAACCTGGGACCTTCTGAACCGTAGTCCAATGCCTTAACCACTGAGCTACCCCTGACCCCTGGTGTCTCGCTCAGGGGTCCAACAACAGCAGCCCTGGCAGCGCCGGGTCTCGAACCGGGGACCTCCTGATCAGCAGTCCAACACCCCATGCCCACGCTCTTGCTGAGTGAGCCTTGATTTAATGCAAACAACCGAGATAACCTACTTTATTTTTAAGCTAACACTATTAATTTTCAAACTATTATTTTTAACAAACGAAAAAAAAACTACTTTAAAGATTTTATTGAAGCTATAAGTTCAATGATTTATATCAGCGGAAAACTATTAAATTTAGTTAAATACGAACACTATTATATCTAAAAGAACTTTATTAAATATTAACTTTTAGGCTGCACCACAAACATTTAGCGATAATTCTACAATACTGTATATCTTAAAATCCCACACAGCAGCACGACGTCTCTCTTAGGAACGTTACCAGACCTTGAGGTTATTTTTCTCCTCTTTCTTCTTGATCCAGTTCAGCGCCTGCTGTTGCGGGTCGATGCACATGGGGAAGCGGCTGGCTCTCGTAGTCAGGATGCCGTTCTGCACCGACAGCTCATCTGGAGGGAGACCTTCTGACCCCCATCTACAAACACGACGGTGGTTTAGACCCAGAAAACAGAAAGGTTTCTTTAACATTTCTCTCTAACATCTCGTACGTACCTGCTGATCTCGACCTCGTCGGTGAGCAGGTTCTCGAGTCGGAAGGGTTGGCTCATGGGGATGCCCCTCTCCAGTACGTCCTTCTGCCACACCGCGTACACCATCTCGTCTCGGAAGTCCCAGCTGAAGGCTCCCTCGTAGCTCAGGAAGGCGGCGCAGCACAGGCAGTCTCCGAGCAGACGCACTCGCCTCTCCTTCAGCTCCACCAGGTCCTCGGTCCAGCTGCAGGAAAACACATTTTCACACAGAGTCACAGCACGTCCACAGCATTAATCAACACTTTCTTCCGAATCAGAATCCAGGATTCAAAAGCACTGTGCAGAACGTGCATCTAGCGGAGATTTCTTTTTCAAAACGTAAGATTTTCCTGACCGTTTGTTCTCCGATCCGAGTCCCGAGATGAGTTTGTCGGCGGCGATGAGTCTCCGCTCCATGAGTTCAGCCTCCGTTTGCAGCTGCTGCTTCTCCGTCATGGCGTCGTTGTACTTCTGCCCCAAAGCACCCAGCTCTGTCTGGATCTGCAGAAGCTCCTTCTGGATCAGTTCCAGCTCGCGTTTGCTCTGGAAGAAGTTCTTCTCCAAATTGGCCACCTGGAAAAGAGGTTGGTGTTGATTGCCATGTGACAAAACTGCAAAAATCGTTAAATAAAACATGCACGATACTGTATATCTACTAATCTACATCCAGAGCCATCCGCAAGCAAGTGATGTGATCAGATTTTTCTCGATATTTCAGAATAGTTTGCAGTAAAGCTGAAGCAGGAACATAGATGTTGGTTAAACCTTCAGTCTCTTGGGTTTGATCTCTCGGGCCACGTCGCAGTAACCCGTGACGGCCTCCACGAATTTCAGCATGCCCGAGCCGGCCTTGCTGATGGCCTGCATCTCCTCGAATGATGTGTTCAGGGTCTTCAGGAAGCCTGATGAGAAGAGGAGACAACATGAAAAGTGTTTGTCATCTCAACGGTTGCTGTTAGAGGAAAATGATCAACTGGGCTTCGTCACATCTCCAGCTGATTGATTATTTTCCTACAACAGCATGACACAGAGTGCTTTATAGAATTTTACAAACCTCCCTTAACAACACAAATGTGTCGCCTCTTCTTCATGGTGTGTACCTTCACCTTCATGCCTTTTTAAAAAATAATCAGGGGAATTTAGTTTGCTTTGTATCACAGCACGTCTCACCTCGGACCGTTTTGACCTGCCCTGTGCTGATGGCGTCGCAGTCCATCTCCATGAGCGAGCGCAGGAAGTTAGCCTCCGACATCATGGCCTTAGCCGTCTTCCAGCTGATATCTTTGTACCCACGCAGGACCAGGATGCACTCACACACCGACTGCACCTGCTTCGGGGGCTTGGCGAAGGATCTGCACGACACGGGCCAGGAGACAGGAGATACTCAGACGAGTCTCACCTCATAAGACTCTCGTTGTGCTGTTCGAGTCTTTTCAGTGATTCGCGTCGTCTCGGTTCGGACTCACCTGATCTCAGTGACGTCAGACTTGTCCAGATTCTGCAGGGCGGTGCGAGCTGCTTCCAGCGCGGGCATAGCTTCCTCCAGAGACTTCTCGGCATCGGCTTTCTCCACAGAGATCACTTTATTCTGCTCCGCGATCTCCATCGCCTTCTTCTCAGCCAGCACCTTCTTCTCCTCAGCTTCATTAAGAACACACGAGTTAGCACCATCCTAATCACACCCAATATCCGATATATAATCTAATCATTTCAGATTCAGGATAAAAAATAAAAGAACAGAAGTCTTGGTGCTTCTCGTATATTGACACTGACCAACTTTGGTGTTGGTTGTGATCTCCTCCAGCAAGATCTCGCAAGCGGACGACTTCTCGGCCAAAACCACTTTCTGTTCGGCCAGCTTCTCGTTGAGCTCGGCAAGCTGCACACTGGCCTCCTCCAATTTATCCAAACCTCCTTCCAGACGCTTACACAAGGCTATAGTGCACACACACATAGAGATAAATAGACAGCAGAAGGTTTTAAACCCAAAGCTGTGGACTCGAGCTACCTACAAGGGGAACTTTTTACAATTTTTTACAAGAATACATTAAGCGTAAGGCGTGGGAGCGGCGGCTCAGGCGGCTAAGGCTCTAGGTTGTTGATTTTCGGGTTCCTGAGGATCCGGGTCCGAGCCTTGCCGTTGGTGGGCTGCCACACCCCGTACTATCCATTTGAGAGATTTTAATTTAATAATTGTTAAATGATAAAGTCTGAGATATTATAAAACTGAATAATCCGTTTCCTCGAATCAGTTTGTCAAGCATTTCTTTATTTTTTAAGTAAGTGATTATTTTAAGCTTGTGATTAATCGTGATAAACCATAGATTATGACTGTGATTAACTAGACTGACAGCACTGATTTAAACACACACACACATGTACTCACCGAGGATGTACCTGTCCTTGTCCTGCAGTAGGTTGGAGTAGGTGCTGATGAAGTCCAGGTAGTTTTTAGGGGTGACGAAGTTACTGCGCCGCAGCTTCTGCTGGAAAAGCTTACTGTACACCCCCACCGAGTTGTGCACCATACACACGTGACCTATCACCTCCTCGGTATGGGCTTTGGGTATCATCGGGCTCTCGCCTGGAACACAAGACCGACACAATGAAAAGATAATCTTAATCCCATACTGATGCAAACATCTCTACAGGTCACGCTGTACTATCACTATTTTGCCAGTTCTCTCCACTGGGGTTCTACTTAGGGTGAGTCAAAAATTATCTGCACTCTGACTAAAATTTAGAAAAGACAAATACATAATTTCTTTTAAGTAATCTCCTTGTTTTTCAATACACATTGTTCACCTGTTACCAAGCTTTCGTGTTCCCTCATTAAAAATTGTTTGAGCTGCAAGTCACGAATGCACCGCTGTCTTCGCTTCTTCATCAGAAGTGAAACTTCGTCCTCATAGTTCTGCTTTCAGGGGAAAGACTGATATCAGGACTATAGGGAGGACGCTTTAACATCTCAGAGTGTCCACAGTGTGGACAGGAGATCACGACGCCCTCGGATATCGGTCCTCTGCGTTTAATCTGAAGTTTAGTTCCAATACTTCTGGCCCCTGAGAAACTTTTTCTCGTTCGGTGACGGGGTTTCCTTTCCACACCGTTTACTCTCAGACTCGTAGTGTTGAATCCGTGTCTCGTCAGCACTAATGATTCTCTTTAAGAAAGATATCCAAACACTTCTGTTTATTCTCTTCCGTGGGTTGTTTTGGCCGATACACCACACGAATCACTGCATGCTACTCGTCTTCGCTTTGCTCTTCTGCGCAAATCACAACTGGGGCATTTTTTTTGCTCACAAGTTACAAATAAACTGATGACTGGGGCGCTGATGAGACAGAAGTTTTAATATAACTGGAGTGCGGATAAATTTTGACTCACCTTCGTAATATCAAACAAAACACTCCCTATTGTGCAATTATAGAAAAAATAAGCAGTGTTGGTATGGCACCAGTAACTTGTATACCTATAACATTTTTTTAATATAGATTTTAAAGACTTACCCAAGAAAGACTCTGCGACTGCATGTAGAGCCTGAGGAGGCCACGGGAGGAACCAGTCAATACCGGTATTATTCACCAGGCCTGAACAACAAGAACACACACAATCATTAAGATCTTCAGTCACTCTGTTACATCAATGCGGGACAACGGGAGTCAGGAAAACGTCTCTCCTTAGAGGATAAAGTGATACCACAAGTGTTCAGGGATAAAAGACATAACAGGAAAAAGTGCCTTAGAGGATCAAAAATTAAAATAAAAGTGCACATTTACTGTATATTATGATACATTCATAGACTAAACCTTTCGAGCATCGGATT
Source organism: Clarias pachynema (assembly GCA_030014365.1). NCBI lineage: Eukaryota > Metazoa > Chordata > Actinopteri > Siluriformes > Clariidae > Clarias > Clarias pachynema. Next base: position 23,779,763 of record JAQMYL010000014.1, on the reverse strand, counting down.
GAGACAACTGAGGCATCTGGATCAATGGAGAATGGCTTCATCCTGTTTGCGTACAATGTACAGACTGTCAAGTCGATCCGTCAAGAACTTAATGACGCTAGTGCGAAAGTCGGTCTGTGAATCAACAGGAACAAAACCCAGCCAATGAAGAACAAGTGGAACAATTACGCTAGCAAGCCAAACTATCGATTTTGCCAACAAATACGTTTACCCAGACCAACAAGTCACCTCCAGCCACAAAACCAATGATGCGATCCGCAGACGACATAGTGGAGCGTGGAACAGCTTTAAGAACGTACAAGAAATCCACATGAAAATTAAATGTCTCCACCGTGCTACACCGTGCTACTTGCACTTAACTACAGCTGTGAAACATGGACTACATGTGAGGAACAGAAGAGAAGAAGGAACAGGTGACGCAGGAAGAGATGAAACAGTGAATCCTGAAGATCTGACTCAGAGACAAGAAGAACAGCAAACCAAATTCAAGGAAGATGCCAGAGAGCGGAAACTCAGATGGGCTGGGCAGGTGAAACGACAAGAAGACACCCGTTGGACCACTCGAGTCCAACGATCTAGTGGCCCAACCACAAGGACGCCACCGGACCACTGGAGAAAAGAAATGTTAAAGGCGTTTGGGGAAAAAAACTGAAATCGTGAACCTTTCAGAAGGTGGCTGAAGGACCTGCTCCACCATAACGGCGGATGAAGCGATGTGAATTGAGGGCGTGTAGACTTTTTGTACGTTTGTCTCTTTCTTCTACACCTTCTTACCCGGAAAGTTCCTGCAGCGAGTCCGGAGGACGTCTCCTACAGGAGACATGCCCAGGACGATGTGCAGGTTGTTGGCGCTCTTGTTCACAAAGTACTGCCACACGCTGTCTTTGGACGGCCCCGAGCCCATCTTCATCGCCTCGTCGCGGACCTGATTCAGGATCGAGTCCTTCTCGTCGTCAGGGAACAGCGCTGGAACCATTCCTGCACGTACAGAGGGGCACCAGGTCACATTTCTCCATAGCGGCACATCTTCATAGAGATGACTTCAGTCTGTTTTATCTCTGATTTATTTTTCTCTAAAGCAGCATGCATCTATTAGAAGCAATCTTCAAATATCTTTCAGAAAAAAAAATTAAATCGTATGGATGTGTGATTGATTGTGTGGGAGGGTCCTTAAGACCATTGATCATAATGCGCAGATAAGCATGAAAAAAGTGGGCGTGTCTTTAGATACTATAAATAAATTAGAGCATATCTGAGTGGACGTGTCAGACAGACACATCTTTTTGTGGGTGTGGCTTCATAGAACGTAATGTGGGTGTGTCCTTAAGTCCATATATGGAAATATATGGTGTGTCTTTGAACTTGTAAATGGGACTGGAATAAAGCATCTCTAAGTGGGTGTGTCTTTAAGATACTTGGGTGTGTCTTTAAGATAAGGTTCTGCAGGCGTGTTTTTTAGTCTGTGTATGGTAATGGTAATACCTTAGCATGTGTGAGATCTTTACGACCATAAATGGTAAAGTGGGCGTGACTAGGTCGCATCTCTAAATAAGCATTTGTAACATAGAAATAAAAGCAGCTCCGATTTAGTGTAAAAGTGTAGAAGTGTAAAAATATTTTTTAAATAGTGGTCATATAAAATGACGCACCTGACGTTAGCATGTTGTTGATGAGCTCCAGGAAGCCCTCCTCGGCCACGTGAGCGTCGGTAAACAAGAACACGGTTTTCTTATTCTCGATGCCCAGCTTTAAGTAAAGAGTCTTCAGATCTTCACGGAAGTGAGACTCTGAGTATCCTCGACTCAACACAATCTCAAACACCTACAACCGAAAGAAAAAGATAAAATAGTGTTAAATAAATAGTGTAATGTTAGCAGCACTGCTGTGATGCTTTAATTAGAAGAATGCATTACCTCGCATCCTGCGGTGAAAGCAGCCAGTTTGGTTAGCGACTGTTTCCCAGACCCTCCGACTCCCACTAACAGGGTGTGGCCACGGTCCATCCTGATGATGCGATGGATTCTGGTCAGGTGGTCGAGCGCGTCGTCAAAGAGCACCAGGTTCATTCTGGTCTTGGTCTCGTTGTACTCCTCGAGGATCTCCTGTAAGACAAATCCAGAACAGAACGACAGTGAAGATGATGCAGTGTTCCAGGTGTTCATGAACCAGAGGTATACTTTAGGAGTTCATCTGATGCCAGTACCTGGAAAAGAGCCTTGCAGGCATCGTAATCCTGGATGTCCTCGTAGACTCTGGGCTCAAACTCGGAGAGGGCCGTTCTGTAGTCTCCGAACAGGATCGGGTCTCTCATCGCAGACTCCACATCGGATTTGAAATGTTCCTCTATCAGGGCTTTAATGTATCCCTGGACCTGAGGGCAATAATGAGCACGGATTAACAGAGGAATGAAGGTTAGCCGCAGCAAGACGGAATACATGTGTGTGAATGAGAGGAACCCAAGAGGAACGGTGAGG
>JAQMYL010000014.1:23749308-23769195 GCA_030014365.1 Clarias pachynema | reverse complement strand
TTTTTAAAGGTAAAGTGCAGGTTAATTTGTTTTATTTTTACTTAATATTTTGTGTTAATTATTTTTATGTATTTATTATGTATTTATTTTTTGGTCTGTGGAACAAATAATTAGAGTTTCCATCATTCCCTATGGGAAAATCCGATTTGGTTTACGAGTGTTTTGAAATACGAGCCTGCTTCCGGAACGAATTATGCTCGTAATCCAAGGTTCCACTGTATGCAGCATTTTTTTCAGGTGACATCACTCAGTATTTGTGACAAACTTTTGTATAATATACCAGACTCTGAGATGATCACCTTGGCCATGAGGAAACCCTCTGAGAACAACATGATCTCGCAGATCAGCTGGAGGTCAGGGACGATGGCCACCACGGGTCGGAACAGGGCCTTCACCGACTCGGGCAACTCGGTTCGGCCGGCGTAGCCCGGATTCATGGTGATGAAGATCCCCATTCGCGCATCCAGACTGATCTCCTGACCTCCAAACTGGAAACAAGTCAAGATCCCCGTAAATAAGCACAGGATTACAATTAAAATCCCCTGGCTTTGGAAGATTAAAAAATGGAAAGATGACGTCACTCACGTGGAACCTCTTGAGCTGTAGCATGAGGGCGTTGCGGATGGTGTGGATCTGGGAGGAGATGACTGACAGCACAGAGGCTTCGATGCGGTTGAACTCGTCGAAGCAGCCCCAGGCTCCACACTGAGCCAAGCCAGAGAAGATCTTCCCAACCGCCTAGAGAGGAAGAGCAAGCATGTAACTCATCATCTTCTTAAAACTTTTAGATATATCACTATGACGTGATTTTTTTTCCTTATTTGGTCTTGTCAATTCCAGTCCTTCTCTCCCTGTCACACCACAGCTCCCGGTTAGGGAGAGTATGTGTGCTGTAACATAGACCTGGAGTAAAACACTATCCGCCTTCTTCAACATTCATCAGCTTGCAAATGCTCGTGATTAGCGAGTGTCACTAAGATTGACAGGGGAGAGAGTGCGGAAGCCCCTCCCACCTAGAAAGCACAGCTAATTCTGACGTATACATTACATATATCACTATTATTTATAACTTACCATGTAGTCCATCCCCTCCCCGCAGTTAGTGACCACACAGAGCAGACCCAAAGCCTTGGCCAGGTCTTTAGTGGATTCGGTTTTTCCTGTACCTGCAGGTCCTGCTGGTGCTCCACCCAGGTACATGGACAGAGCCTACAGACACAGTTACACATTAGACTCACTTCATCTTCATTTGTTTTGTGTGTGTGTGTGTGTGTGTACCTGTGTGAGTGTGAGGTAGATGCGGTCGGTGAGGGGGGTGATGACCAGCCTGCCGTTCAGACCCATGTACTCGTATCCATAGGAGAACTGAGCCGAACACTGATTGACGAACAGATCGTCCTCTTCTTTGAGCCAGTAAAACCTCAGCTGACTCTCCCACTCGAACTCACGCACGTCTGTGATACTGCAGGACCACGACACCGTCGATCAAGAGAGGGAAAAACATCTCACCTCGTATCTACGCTGCTACATTTCAGTGCTGCTACCATGTCCTACCTGTCCCTGACGAAGCTGTCCACGATGTCTCTGGCGTGGACGTCTATGATGAGCACGGTGTTGAGTTTGCGGCGGTCGTTCCTCGATAAAGGCTGCGTGATGCGCTTGACCAGGTCGTCGATCTGCCCGTGCATCTTCTTGGCGTAATTTTTCAGGGCCTGCTTGTCTCCTGCCTGCACCTTGAAGAAGACGTCCTCCACCTCCCACGTCCACCACACCTGGTTTCCGGCCAGCACGACCATGCCCTGGTAGTCCAGCATCCAGTCCACCCTGAGGTACAAGCAACAACATCAAAGGTTTACGTTGATTATCTTTCGTTCAACACTTCTGTAGTAAAAAAACTACTTTTTTAATGGCAAGCTGTTTTTAATTTTGAATGATAGAAGTGTTTTATGTCCAAATTTAACGTTTACTAGTAAAAATGTAATGACGGGTATAATTTCTATTTGTAGAAGTTACTTTAATATACTGTACACTATATTGGCAAAAGTATTGGCTCACCTGCCTTCACATGCATATCAACTTGAGTAAAATCCAATTCTTAATCCGTAGGGTTTAATCCCTTTGCAGCTATAACAGCTTTAACTCTTCTGTGAAGGCTTTCCACCAGGTTTAGGAGTGTGTTTATGGGGATTTTTGACCATTTTTCCAGAAGTACATTTGTGAGGTCGGACAGTGATATTGGAAGAGAAGTCCTGGCCCGCAGTCTCCGTCCTAATTCATTCCAAAGGTGTCCTATCGAGTTGAGGTCAGGACTCTGTGCAAGCCAGTCAAGTTCTTCCACACCAAACTCACTCACCCATGTCTTTATGGACCTTTTGCTTTGTGCACTGGTGCGCAGTCATGTTGGAACAGGAAGGGGCCGTCCCCAATATGTCCCCACAAAGTTGGAAGTATGAAATTGTCCAAAATGGCTCGGTGGGCCGAAGTATTAAGAGTTCCTTTTACTGGAACTAAAAGGCCAAGCCCAACTCCTGGACAACAACCCCATACCAGTTCCAACATGACTGCGCACCTCAACCCGATAGGGGTTCAACTTTTGGGATGAATTAGGGCGGAGACTGCAAGCCAGGCCTTCTCGTCCAACATCAGTGTCCTGACCTCACACATGCGCTTCTGGAAAAATGCTCAAAAATAGGGTTAATCCCCCTAATCCCCATAAACACACTCCTAAACCTTGTGGAAAGTCTTCACAGAAGAGGTAAAGCTGTTATAGCTGCAAAGGGATTAAACCCTACGGATTAAGAATTGGGTATTACTCAAGTTCATATGCATGTGAAAGCAGGCGAGCCAATACTTTTGGCAATATAGTCTAAAGTCAATATCTGAAACTCACTTATGGCCCTATTCGGATTGGATTAGTTCATCAGCATAATTAACATCTGCAATTAATTCTACATGTCTTCTCAGCAATAAAACCCACATCCTGAATGGAATCAAATCACAGTAGGAGCAAGTTTCTAGACAGTTGTTTTTTTCTTTAAACCTAGATCATGAGTCATAATAAAATAAATTAAATAGTCAGTGTGACCTTGACTTGTTCTTTTCGTAGTTGAACACGGCCTCCTTGGTGATGAGCCTGTTGGTCCTCCTCATCTCCAGCAGAACGGTCGTCATCCATTCCTCCACTCGTCCTTCGGTTGGGATGAACTGCCTGAACTCCATCACCTCTCCTTCTGCAGACACCATGGCGCCTACCACCGTCTCTCCGCTTGTCCCCGCGTCAAAGCGCAGAGAGGCGATATTGTCGTACATCTGCAGGATGAAACCAGAGTAATTTGACTTTGTTTTTACAATTCTTGTTTACAGCTGAACTTTCGCTCATATTCATCCTGCACAAAACTACAGTAATGTAATGATGTTCCTGAAAACTCCACACCCAAACGCTCTCCCCCTACCTTGATCATGTGCTCCTGGACGCAGGTCTCCTCGCTGCTTCCCAGGATGCTGAGCAGCTCGTCGTCGGAAATGAAAAAGAACCTGGGGAAGGCGTTCCGCTTGGAGTCCAGGTAGTCGTTCAGACTCTTCTGGCAGCGCTCCAAACCCTCGCTCAGGTTCTGCAGGTCCGACAGCCGATTCGGTACCAGGCAGCACTTCTTAATACTCAGGTCCTTCATCGTTTCTGACATGATCTGATAACAAACATGACATATAATCATCACTCGTATAACTTATTCCTCATCTTTTACACTGAATGCTGCCTGAATCAAGAAAAAACTAAACAAATAAAATGTAAAAATCGTTTACCTTCTGAAACACTCCGTCAATATCGTCAAATTTCCTGGCCTCCTCGGGCAGCTGAGAGCGAATGTCACCTCCAATAAAGATGCTCTCTAAGTACATCCACTTCCTCTGGACCACTATCCAAACCTGGACAGTTTGAGATCATACATCAGTGTCAAACTTACATGTATATTAAATATTATTTGCATCATTAAAAATAAAGCTGTACTTTTACAGACAGTTTTTTTTTTAGTATAAATCTGGCATTAAAGATACATAATCTATATAATTTGGTCTTAGGGGAAAAAAACTGTAAAATTTACACAATGAACAAAAAATATACAATTTAAATTCTAAAAAAGATTATTATAAAGACAATAATTATTTGAACATTTAAATAAAACAGAGGAAAATGGAAAAATTGCAATTTAGAATTTACAAAAAGGACTTACAATCAGAAATATGATTCATTCAGTCAAATCTGTACTGTAAAAAAATTTATCTTGGCGTGTGAAATATTCAACTCTGTCTATAATTTTTTAAAATAAGTTTACCACAAAGAATTACACAATTATTAAGCTTATTTTTAGACAAAAAGTGAAAATTCTCTTCTTGTTTTGGCTGACAATTTGCTTTTTTCAAGAAATAAATTCTTAAATTTATCGTTAATAGACCAAAACATACTTCACTTGCAATTTTACAACATTTGACATCTTAATGATTTTATATTTCTTTGTTGTAAACTTATTTTAACGATGTATAGATATATTTGGCTGAATTCAAGAATATTTCACTTGCTAAGACGCAAAGCTGCCGTGTCCTGACCTCGATGACCTCGCTGATGAGCGACAGGTTCTTCTCCCACTCCTGGATGACGGGCAGGAACGGCCCGACAAAGCGGCTCCCCGCCATGCTCTGCAGGTTCATGGCGTTATCGTCCAGGTTCTGCAGGATCTCGTCGACGGAACCCAGGATGAAACCTCGCTCCTGCATGCCTTTGACGTAGCGCTGCATGGTGAACTTCATGTTCTCCCACGTGCTCACCACATCCTTCACACCCTGTAGAAAACAGACAAACAAATCTTTAAGATCCACAGATCTTAGACAGAATCTGAGACAGGAGCTGGATGTGTCGGAAACTTCTAGACCTTCTCTATGCTCAGTTCTTTGACGGCTGTGGTGACGATCTCTCCGATGACGTCGGCGTGTTTGTGGAGCTCCATGGCGAACATGTTCTCCAGCGTGAAGGTGCCCGTGGTCATATCAAAGCTAGTTCCTGTTTGCACCATCAGCTCGTTCCAGTGCCTGAGACAAACAAACGGTATTAAAGTCAACATCTAGAAGTACTAAACTTTTCAAAATATTCTGCAGGTCTAACCTCTCTCTCAGAGCCTCGTTCTTCAGGTCCACCAGCAGCGGCAGAGAGTCTTTGAACTCTTTCAGATGTCCCTCCAGGAATACGGCCACCGAAAGTGCTCTCGCGTCTCTAGGCAGCTTCCTGAGGTCCTTAATGAAAGCGTCTATGCCGTCCTGAAGGAGCTGGATGTCCAGGTCGACCCACAGCGTCTGAGACCACTTTGCCTTAGCAGCCTGAAAAAAATAAAATAAAAACATGCACAAGTTCGATCTGATTTTTTCCAAAGTACGACTGTACAGACATTTGTACAAGATGGACTGACTGACCTTCTGTTCCTGGTAGACTTGATAGATCCGCCTCAGACCCCTCATGTCCTGCTGTATTTTCAACAGTTCTGGGTACGAGGTGATGGGAAGGTCAAACAGTTTCTCAGCGTTGACCAGCTCCTGACGGCCCGCGTCGATCTTAGCCAGATCTGCCTCATAAGAACTCATAACAGCCAGGCCTGAAGAGGCGGGAAAAGAGTCAGGATTAATGTTAGTTTAAAAAAGATTTCATAGATAACAAAGATATAAAGATGAGACACAGAAAAACACTCTGGAGAAGGTTCTGGTTGACCTACAGAGGTGCGGTTAAAGGTCAGTCGTTATATTCTGTTCTAAAAGAGGCATTACGTACAGTAACGTAAAGACTTTTCTCCTGAAGTGACGACCTAAACCAGAGCTTTTTGTAGGTTTTCTGCATTATTGCACATTTAACTTTCAGAAACAGTTTTTACAATTGTAATACCAGCTGTTCATCTTTGCACTTTTGCATGCAATCTCTAGTGCTTAACTACATTGCATTGACTCTGTTCATTGTTTTAGACAAAAAAAACCTTTACAAAATTCCAGAAAATGCGTGCGTACCTTTCTCCATGTTGTCTCCTACAGCTCCTGGTCCGTGCATGCTGAAACTCTCGGCAAAGACCGACAGCTCCTGTTTATAGTCCTCTATCTGTTTCAGGGTGATCTGACCGGATACAAGTTCATAGATAAGAATGAATAATCTTATAACTCTATAACCAGAGCCGTAGAATGTTTACTCTATTTATATTCTGATACTACAGCCGGGGGCCAAAAGTTTTGCGAATGACACAAATACAAATTCTCACCCCGTCTGCTGCTTCAGTGTTTTTAGATCTTTCTGTCAGATGTTACTCTTGTACACTGAAGTATAATTACTTATTTATAAGCATCAAATGCAAAGAGTCTATATTTGCAGTGTTGATCTTATTTTTTAAGACCTTTCAGCCAAAACACGGTATCAGTGCTAAAAAGTGTCTCACCTCTGTGAAAAAGTGAATTTTCATACAGAATCATATAAACACCATTTTTTTTATAACACTTAACGCTTCTTATCTTCCGATCCATGCTTCGTTTTTTTTGTAAATATGCATACACATTTATATTTTATCAGATAAAAAGAAACACACTTGCTAAATAGAATTTCATGCCCTTTTATTTCTGTAGTGTCTGTAACTTTTGAGTTCAAATATTTCAATGATCTTAATTGTTATTCATATAACACTTGGCCAGTTTCACATGAAAAGACATAACACTGAAAAAGAGTATTATTCTAAAATGCAAAATTGCTAAGATATTGTAACATGAATTTGACATGGTTACGGACACTACAGAACTTTTGGGGCTGGAAAACTCCTTAATTTTGCACTGAACGCTTTAATTTAAGCAAAAATGTTTTAAAGGTCATGAGGTCCTAGAAGTTTACAGCAATTTTAGTATCAATACTCATAAAGAAATGTGAAAATGGTTAAATGTTTATTGTTTAACGCTGAAAAATGGCCATTTTTGGGGCAGATATAAAATCAGATCTCCAATAACTGAAGTTAGCAACTTGAAAAAAAATTTCAGGGAAACAAGACTGGTCACTTCTGTGTTGCATAAACTTCAGAAGTAGCAAACACATTTTCTGTGTTATATGTATAAAAACACTGAAGCAGCAGACTTCCTGAAAATTAATATTTGTGTCATTCTCAAAACTTTTGGCCCCCAGCTATGCAGTATAATTTCAGAGAGCTCACTTTGGTGAAGGTCTTCTTGACTTTGCCCAGAGAGCGATCCACACGTTGGGCCTCAGTGGACAGATCTTTCCACAGAGTCTCGATGTTCGCTACCAGCTGCAGCTCGTCCTCTGCCACCTGTGGGGTAAATAAATCTGATCAATCCAGCATCTTTTTTTATTTGAAACAAACAATTATCTCCAGATGAGAATCGGTGAAGCTCACTGTTAACTTATACAAAGCCAGGGTCCTGTATCTCTCCTGGATGTCGCTGTTTCTCATCTCCACGCTCAGAGACATGTCCCGGATGTTGGAGATGATGGTGAGGACGAACTTCAGGTTTTCCAATGTGTCAGGAGCTCGCTCTAGGTTTTCAGACATTTGCTGTTCAGCAGTGAAAAAAACGCTCTTAGTCAGGTTTAATTCAGTTTAAGTCAAGACCATTTACTTACTAAGTGTTTTCTAGTTCATTAGAAAGCTCTCGAAGCGTCCTGAATTACATACTATTGTACTAAACCACAGCATGTGTTACAGGACGTAGCCTGTGATAACTAAAACTGAATCATTCACCTGGAACTCGTTGCGCATGGCGTGTAACTCCTCCCGAGCCGAGTCGTTTAAGAGCTTGCCCAGCGTAGTGACCCAGGTCTGAGTGATCTCCAGGATGGTGCACTTCAGCGGCCTCTGGTTCAACCTGATGATGTGAACGTCCTTCACCTGTTGCTGCTCTTCCACATCCTGAAGGAGCTGCAAATAGTACTGCAGCTTATCCTCATAAGCCACGCACGACGGCTTGGCCGCGGCAAAGTTCTCCAGCTCGGTAGCCGCGTCGGTTTTCCAGAGAGGCTGGTAGCAGATCCAAATATGCAGATAGTGGGCGACGGAGCTGAGAAGCTGCTGTGTGCTCTGGGATATGGCCACGGCACACTCGTCCACTTCGGGCAGCTGAGACACGTCGCTGAAGAAGCTGAAGACGATGGGCTCTTCCTTACCGTCCACGATCTGCGGAGGACACTCGATACAGGTGCCATGCATCCAGCGGACGAAATGCTACAGGGTCCAGAGTTAACGAAATGATGTGCATAATAAGGTCAATCCATTAAAAATTTTATTCTGGTTAATCACTGTCATAATGTATAATTAATCACGATTAATCACAATTTTAAAATACTCTATGATAGATTTTACTTCTATCATAAACGTGCAATGTTGGAATAAAGAAATGTGTGACAAACTGGTTAGAGGAAACAGATTATTCGGTTTTATAATATCTCAAACACTAACATTTAACGAAGGTTCAATTACAATCTCTTGAATGGGACCGTCGCTGCAGGCAGTGGCTGGGTAGTATGGGGGTCTGGCAACCCACTGATGGGCGGGGTTCGAATCCGGATCCTCATACCCCTTTTCCACTGCTCTGGTTCCCGTGCCGGTTCCCAATTTTGGAACCAGAGCCGCACTTTCAGATCTAAAAATCAACATACTAGAGCCTTAGCCCTCAGAGCCACCGCTCCCACAGCTTACATTTAATGTGTTCTTGTAAAAATAGCTCTCCTTGAACGAGGTTCAAGCACACAGCTTTGGTTTTATCCAAACTTCCATGGTCGTTAAACGTGCTGTTATCTCACACAGCCGGGTAACGTGCTGCGATTATGTGAGGCCATTAGCGTCAAACTTAGTCATATGAATAATTTGCAGTGAAGAATCGAATTGTGTTAAAATGTCTAGATTAATCACGTGTTAACAAGCCCTAAATAATAATAATAACATTAATAATTAAACAGCTGAATATTACCTTGGTGCTCTCCACACAGTCCTTTACACACTGCATGATCAGCTTGTGCACTTCACTTTTGCTGGGCTGCAGCACGATATGAGCAGCTGAGAAGACGGCTTCGACCTCAAACAGCGGGGTCGACCCCAGCAGCGCCGAGTTAAACTCCTGTAGGTTCCTTGAAACACACACACACACACACACACACACACACACACACACACACACACACACACACACACACACACAAAACAGTATTATTATCCTTGTACATAATTTTACTTTGGAAATTCCACTTTCTAGGAACACAATTAATGTCATTAACATCAGGCTGAGTTTAAAAACACATGCAACAAACTTCAAAAGATGTTAAAGTATTAAAAATGTTGAAATCAATTACGAAATCTAGCTGATACAACCTTCTTAGTGTGTGGGTTCATAATCATACTAACCATTATTATCATTTTCTAACCATAAAATATAATAATAGTAAGGAAATGAGGTTTAATTTTATGAATTGAAATAAAAATTAACATGACATAAAAAGAGCGAGCATAGAAAATTCAGTCACATTGGACTGAACCAGTGCTAAAATGGTACAGGTGTTTAATATGGAGCTACATATACTGGAAATACAGTTTGTTCCCGACTTATGAATGAGTTCTGTTCCGGGAGCGCATATTGTATGAACACATACAATATACCGGACTTTAGACATTTTATACATTCACTTACACACTGAAAATATTGCACATAATTGTAAATATTGGTATCTGGTGCACTGCAGTGTCTATTTGTGTACAATACACGTGAGCTACTTCTGTGATTGATTCAGAAGTAGAACCGGGGCCTGTTCCATTTCCTAACTCAAATGTTCACGATTTTGGGGACTACCTGTACTTAATTTTAGCGCTTTCGTAACCCCTAAATACTCTTCAGGTAAACGAGGAGCCATAGTAGTTCAGACAAAACAATGCAACAGACAGACGGACAGATAACCTGTGATACTCTAAAGCTAATTTAATAAAACTGACATGATTTTGCTCTTTTCATATCATTCTGTTTAAGCGACATGTAAAAATATAATCTTTTAAATAACAAATGTATCCTTCAGTCCTCACCTCAGCACCATCTTGGTGAGAGAGTCAAACACCCTGCGCTCCCAGTAAGCGTAGTACTGGGCCATGTGCTCCGCCTTGTTGCTGCTGGTTTGCACAGTCAGACACTCCATCTTGGTGAGCAGAGGCGTGATGGCCGAGTATCTCGCACTCAGCAGGTGAACATCTTTGGCTCGTTGCTTTTCCACCACGTCACAGAACTCTTTCAGTCCTTTAGACCGAAAAACACCCTTCAGTCTTTTAACCACAAACACGTCCTCGATCATATCTGTTGATGAAGGTTAAGCGTGAATGAGTGCGGGCGACTCGTTACCTGGTAGTTCTCCTGCACTTTCTGTCACAGGGCATTTAAACAGGTTCACTGACTCGACGGCCTGAAGGCTGGCCTCGATGTCCTTTTCTTCGTCCTGAATTTGGTTCAGCAGGGACCCGAAATGGGAGATGGCGCTCTTGGCTTTGATGATGAAGTCTCGTACGCCTGCAGCAGGATGTGAAAGATAAAAAAAAAAAAAACGCCTGTCCGTGGCTACGTACACATTTTTGTGATTTTTCTGATCAGATCTATAACAACATTTATGAATGTGTGAGATAGACCGGATCCGAGCGTAAACTCTGACTCGAACCTGTGAAGAAGCTCGTTAAAGTGGCTCGAGTTTGAATTGAAACGATAAGCTAAAGACATGAGCTTAATGTGATGCACCTCATTACATTCTTATTACATTAATGCACATGAGGTGAGGTACAGTAATGACGTGACTGTAGTTACCCAGAGAGGTCAAGGTTACTCGTTTAGCTCCAATGGACATCACGGTCTGCAGTTCCTGTAACAGCGGGGCCATCAGGATGAACTCTGCGTCCTTCAGGCGCTCCATCTCAGATTGGTAGAGTTCTGTCAAATACTTTAGTTCGTCCAGGTATCTATGGGAAAAACACGCTCTAATAGAGGCTTATAAACCAATGACTAATTATTACATATAAGGACAGAGCAGGAAACATTATTGGTAAAATTATGGGCATCTAACAATTAGAGCACCTACACAAGTTAAATAATTAGCATGAAAAAAATTATTATTTAGTGGTTAATAAGTGAAAAAATATTCCAGAGGTGCAGATTATTTTGAAACCAAATATAGACGGTCTGTTAGGATAAAATAATGTATACAGCATCACCATGTTTGAGCTAAAAAAAAAAATCAATAAACAAAGCAAAATGATTTGCTCTTCCTCGCTCTCACTGAAAACTCACTCTAGGACTCTGCAGGAGATAATATAGAATTTCTGCACATTTTGTTTAAAAAGTCCAACCTCAAGAGCTTCTCCTGGAGCACAACCACTCGTCTGATCTGTTCAGGTATAGTGTAGCCCTGCTGCTCAAAGACCCGCGTCTCAGTGAAGAGCAGCTCCAGCTCCCAGCCGAAGTTCACCACGAACCTCAACCTCCTCGCCCGGTCCAGGTCCTGAAACAACAAAATACAGTCACACCACAGCGCCAAACTCGTCATTTATTCAATAATTATACAAACTAAATAAACATTTATTTCCTGTTCAGTTTGTGTTGATGACAGCGACATGCGCACTTCCATAAAGGAAAACACTATGCTTACAAAGAAACTTCCAATTCAAGTGATAGACGTTAAAGGGAATTTCGTAAATACGCATACACATTTATATATTTATATTTTTATCATAAAAAGAAACGCATTTGATAAATCTCATGCCCTTTTATGTTGGTAGTGTCCGTAATGTTTCTGAATTCAAATCTTTTAATGATCTTAACTGTCATTCAGATGAAACTTGGGCAATTTAGATTTCACATGAAAAGATATAAACCTAAAAAAGTGAATTATTCTAAAATGAAAAATCATTAAGATATTGCAACATGAATTTTACATGGTTACGGACACTACAGAATTTTTGCTTACTAACCTTTTACCTAAAAAAAACTATATAAGCAACAATTTTTACAGGTCATATGCTTCTAGGAGCTTACAGCAATTTTAGTATCAATACTCATAAAGAAATATGAATAATTTGCATTTTAAATGATTATTGTTTGAACTGAGACAGTATAAGTATAAAATGGCCATTTTTGGGGCTCATATAAAATCAGCTCTCCAAAACGGCTGAAGTTAGCAACTCGAATTGTTTTTTCAGGGAAGCGAGATTGGTCACTTCGAGGTTGCAGTCCACAAAGTACACTTCTTTGGAAGTTTTTATTATAAAAAAATAATAATAAAATCATCACCAGTACTGTGTTTTAGCCGTATCTATATCAGTATGTCATATTGTGGTTGCATCAAACTGTCAGACGGTGGTGCTGCACCAGTCGACATGCAGGAAGAGCACGCTTCATCTCATGCACTTGGACTGGATAACCAGTCTGTGGTTCTGTGAGGTCCGTACCTCCAGCTGCATGGCGTCTGCATTGATTTCCTCAGAGCCGTCCAACATGAGCAGGACTTTTCTCTTCATGAGCTCATCCAGCATCTGCATCATATCCTCGCTCCAGTACTCGTGTTTACCAATCTCATAGTCTCGCATGCTCTGGCCCACTTCCAGATACTTAGCTTTTGCCTGTCTCACACACACAAACACACACACACACACACACACAGCACAAGGTGTAAGCTTATTAATATTGTCCAAACAGACAAAATACACATCGTGTTTATGGCTTCAGCTTACAGCCATGCCCTGTTCGCTCTCCAGCATGTCCGGCATCTTCTGGAAGTGTAGGAAGGTCTGTTTTATCTTGAGGAACAGAAAGTGAACCCAGGAGATCGCCCCTGTCACAGGGGACTGGTCCTTATTCAGGGGCGGATTGTCTTTGTTCTCGACAAACATTGTGTTTATGAGGTCCACCTAAAAATGTTAAACCAGTAAGAACAAGGTTAAAACTTCGGATCATAACGGCTCGACTTCTTACCTTACAACAAATATAGCCAATATCTAAGGCAGGAGGTCTGAGGAGGAAGTGCTGGATCGTGTGCATCGCTTCTTATAGCTAGGTCTGTTTTGGGGAAAATCTACAAGACCAAACTTTCTCACTTTTGCTGTGTTTATACAAAGCACAGTATTGGTGCTGATTTGATTCTTTTTATGGTATACAGATGTAATACAGAAATGTTTTTATGTAATACAGAGAATGTTGAGAAAATTAAGATTTTTTCTCAAAAAAAATCTGTAGTGTCCGTAACCATGTCAAATTCCTGTTGCAACATTTTAACAATTTAGCATTTTTAAATAATACACTTTTTCAGCTTTATGTCTTTTCATATGAAATCTAAATTGTCCAAGTTTCATCTGAATGACAATTAAGTGACCGATGTCGCTTCCCTAAAAATTTCAATTTGCTAACTTCAGCCGTTTTGGAGAGCTGATTTTATATTTGCCCCCAAAAACGGCCATTTTCCAGCGTTATACTGTCTCACTTCAAACAATAATCATTTTAAAAATTGGTGGAAGTTTCTAGAAGTATGTGACCTGTAAAAATTGTTGCTTAAGTTGTTTTTTGGTAAAAAGCTTAAAAACTAAAAAAATCTGTAGTGTCCGTAACCATGTCAAATTCATGTTAAGATATCTTAACAATTTTGCATTTTAGAATAATAAACTTTTTTCAGGTTTGTCTTTTCATGTGAAATCTAAATTGGTTTCATCTGAATCCCAATTAAGATCATTGAAAAATTTGAATTTAAAAAAGTTACAGACACTAAAACATAAAAGGGCATGAAACTGTATTTAGCGAATGTCTTCCTTTTTATCTGATAGAAATATAAATGTGTAGCATATTTGACATGCATTTGTTGCCTTTAAAGCCAGATGTTTCCGCACCTCTCTGCAGTACTGGGTCAGAATGTCACTGAACTTCATCATCAACTGGTTGTTGAGCGTTTCTCTGGAGCGGACGTGCTTGAAATTCATCAGCATGTCGAAGGCCACAGAGGCCGAGCGCAGGTTCTTGAAGGACTGGTCGATGAAGAGAATGGCTTCACCTTCAATAGCCTGGAACAGCAGAGAGGCAACGGGGTGATGCGAGCAGAAACAAAACAGACGGATCCGTTCATATGGAGAAAACAATCGTGACCTTACCTGAACGCTCCTCTGGAAGTTCTCGATGACCTTTTTCCAATCTTCCTTCTTGTGAATGTCGAAGGGGTCAAAGTCCAGCTCCTCGATGGGCACCACCAGGCTGTCCACCCTCCGCATCACGTCGTCAACACGCTCGGGCTGGCCTGTTACTTCCTTCATCTCTGAGCCAAAGATTTTAGGAAAGTCTTCCAGGGTCTGTCGGATCAGATGATTAACACTCCAAGGTCAAGGAAGGAAATTAATTGACATGTTTTGACAAAAAAAATTACGTGCATTCGTTATACAGCTCAAGTTTGCTAACAGACATGAAATTTGCATGATGCTAAACTGGTAGTCTTATTAGGTAGCTATAAATTGTCACTTTTAGAAACATGGAACAGTTAAATGAATGTTTATTCCGAGCTGATCGAACCTGCAGGAGGTCGTACAAGTCCTGACAGACTCCAGCCATGTAGTCTGTCTTCTCAAAGAGCCTTTGGCGGTCGAACTCCCAGCGCGATTCTCTGTCGGATTTTTCGATAGCTTCTCGAACAGCAAAGTAGGTGGACTTCCAGTGCTCTAGAACATTTTTGGCATCTACAACTTTGTTCTTGGCCGCATTACGGTCATCTCTACAGGACATGAAGGACATGGAACAGGACATGAAGTACTTTTTTTTTTTTACAGAATAACAAAATAAAATAAAAATCCCATGCATGTAAAAAAAAAAAAAAGAATACAAAAACTAAATCTGTCCATATTGTACTGCTTCATCCACTCGGCATCTTTGCACCATCCATAATTTATGTTTATCATTACACTACTGTACATCCCCATATTTATTCAGTATATGTTTATTTGAGCATGTTATCATCTTGACATGTCTTATCCACTGCACATGTTTGCACAGTTATACTGTATATTACTATATTTGTTGTTTGTCTTTCAGTTGTTACCGTCAAGGGGTCCGCACAGGTTTTACCCCGGATGCCCTTCCTGACGCATACTGTACCTCCCACTTTATCCGGGCTTGACTAACAAATGAGCTTGTTTAGCATTTAAGCTTTATCGTGCCAACTCACTTGAAAAGCGTGTGGATGTCTACGATATGAGAGACACGCTCATATAGCTGCCAGACGATGCGGTCCATCAGGGCCGTCATGCGCTCGTCAGTGTTGTAGTAGCTGGACATGATCCATATCATCTTCAGCCCCCTCATCAGCAGCGCAATGTTGTAATAGATTGTGTTCAAGTCCACCGACATGGCCAGAAGCTGGTGTGAAAATATAAACACGATTAACGTGAGACACATGAGACACGGTTAATGCAGGAGCACTGAACGTCCAGTGATCAGTTACCTTTATAAACCCAATGATATCATTAAGTTAATTAATATAATTCCATTTCTGGAGCAAATCTAACCTTCCCACTCTGTAGCTGCTACAGTACATTTAAAAACGTTAAGCCAGTGCTAGAAAATACTTTTGGAAACTTTTCTGGGATTTTGTTTTACAGAATTTCATAAATTCAACACTTCCAACCCAATTTAGGCAACTTATTTTAAGCGTTATGCAGATGTTCTCCATGAATAGCAGCCCGCCTGCATTAGACATTCTGCCTCACCTTAAAGTATCTCTCCACGGTACTGAGGAAGCACACATTCTCTTTGGCCTCCTTGTGGAAATTGTTCAGTTTTGTTATAGTCTCAAGTAGGTGTGGCAGGGGGACCAGGTTGGCTTGGCTCATTAACTTTAGAATCGTCTTTGTCATTGGGAGTTTGAGCTGTTCGCACAGACCACTCAGTGCATCCGCACGCCCACGCCAAAGCTCCAACTCTGCCAGTGGACCAGGGGACTGGGGATCAGAGACAAACATCAGCAGTAAATTTGTGTTTCTGAAGGAAATTTTAAGAAAGAATGAAAGAAGGAAAGTGTGAACAAGGTAGAGGACAAAGGGAAGACCTGTGATTGCTTCTCTCTCTGCTCCCCAAGGAAGACAGTGAGCTGGGTTTGCCAGTTCATGACACACTGCTCCAGCTTTTCTACCACGTGCCAACTGGACAGCAGGGTCTTTACATCCTGGTCCAGGTCCAGCTCAGGGATGTATAGAGTATTTGTATCTGCGGCTGAGAATTAAAGAGACAACAAAACCCCCCAAAATGTTCATAATTACTGTATATAAATACTCTCAACTCTGTATCTGAGTTGATGGAATTTTGTTAAACTTACTCTGTAGCTGCTGCTGGGTTTTGTCTACAAGGTCCAGGTACTTATGGGAGTGGCTCAGGAGCTCGTCTCGGGGTGGACCTGTGCCGGTGGGTTCAGCTGGTTGTGCCTGAACTTCAGTTTCCTCCTCAGCTCTTGCATCACTGACATCAGAGCTCAGCACCTCCTGCTGTTGGTCTTCACTTGTGAGCTTTGTCTGGTCCACTGACAGCAGCGGCATGTACACCTGTCAATCAAAGCAAAATCAAAACTTACAATATAACTGGAAAGTGACTGCCCAAAGCCCCTGACTGCCCAAACCTCCTGACTACCCTAAGCCGCTTACTATCCCCCTCTGCCTAAAGCTTTATACTGCCCAAAGACCCTGACTGCCTAAAGCACATTACTGCCCAAAGCCCCTTACTGCCCAAAGCCCCTTACTGCCCAAAGCCCCTTACTGCCCAAAGCCCCTTACTGCCCAAAGTCCCTTACTGCCCCAAGCCCCTTACTGCCTAGAACCCCAGACAGCCCAATGCCCCATGCAGCCTAAAGCCCATTACTGCCCAAAGCCCCTTACTACCCAAAGCTCCTCAGTGCCTAAAGCCCCTGACTGCCCAAAGCCCCTTACTGCCCAAATCCCCTTATTGCCCAAGGCCCCTTACCACCCAAATCCCCTTACTGCCCAAAGCCCCTTACTGCCCAAAGCCTCTTACTGCCCAAAGCCCCTTACTGCCCAAAGCTCCTCAGTGCCTAAAGCCCCTGACTACCCAAATCCCCTTACTGCCCAAAGCCCCCAACTACCCAAAGCCTCTGGCTGCCCAAAGCCCCTTACTACCCAAAGGCCCTGACTGCCCAAAGCCCCTTACTTCCTAAAGCCCCTTACTAACCAAAGCCCCATACTACTTAAAGCCCCATACTACCTAAAGTCCCTCAGTGCCTAAAGCGTCTGGCTGCCCAAAGCCCCTTACTACCCAAAGGCCCTGGACTGCCTAAAGCCCATTTAGCTTTTATTTGCTTGTTCGTTTTATCCGGTCAATCACCTGCTGAAAGACATCTGTGAACGTCAGGAGTTGATGACGGTTCAGCATGCCGATCTCCAGCAGCTGGGGCATCAACTCATTTGCCTCGTTTATATCCGTTAGCTCAGGGATCATCTCTGAAACACACGAACAGCATTAAACTTAATTACTAATTGTTTTTTATCTTCAAACCGAATGTTAAATGTTGTTTTATAATTATATTTTTATTTATTTATTTATTATTATTATTATTATTATCATCCCACTGACCATTGGTGTTCCTCAGGAAGTAGAGCACGTTGGAGCTTATGAACCTCTCCGGGATTCGGTCCACAGCCACATGCAGCTCCACATGGTACACTGTCTGTATTTCAACTCTCTGATACGGAGAACAGGAATAGCACAAGATCCAGTAAGTAACAGATCAGCAAAGACAAAATGTTAAAATGGCTAATATTAAAAAGACATATTGGTAGATGTAGTGATTGGGATATTTAAGCAATACCACAGTGGACAATTGTCCCTTAAATACCCAGCAGACATTAGTGTGTGCTGTTAAACACTAGACCCAGAGAACAAACGCAGAAAATCCAGTCTCACTGGTTCTGAGGTTCCCTCGGTGGAAGGGTCCTCCTCGGTCCTCTCTTCTGTTGGACAGGGAAGGGCGGAGACACAAGAAAGGAAAGATAATATGAGAAAATAAAACTGC
The DNA here is from genome assembly GCA_030014365.1 of Clarias pachynema. Taxonomy (NCBI): domain Eukaryota; kingdom Metazoa; phylum Chordata; class Actinopteri; order Siluriformes; family Clariidae; genus Clarias; species Clarias pachynema. The sequence continues at coordinate 23,751,107 of JAQMYL010000014.1, read as the reverse complement.
TCGAGGATTATGGACAATTTACAAACCTAATAACAACGCTAGTATTGGCTACAGAATTAGTATATCGTACTCTCTAGATTATCTTACCCTCTGTGGGAGATCTCTCTCCTTCTGTGCTGGGATTCTCGATCTGGGAGACAGAACTCGCCTCGGCTTCGTCCTCCTCAGGATCTGGAGGTTCCTTTGGCTTTTCTGATGAAACAATCAAATTATATCAAATAAGTACTCAGGAACTTCGGGCCGAGATGTAGGCCCGTTAATATTTACACAGAATGTTAAAAATAAAATCAACATATGCATTTTTAAAAATCATGTTATTATTGTAATGCTTTCCTAAAGAATATTGTACACAAACATTACTGACTGTATACAGTACAAATATTCACTTAATACTTCTTAATAATATGGTGCCTAAGGCCTTTGCACAATACAAAAATCTATCTATCTATCTATCTATAAAACTTACGTGACATTTTATTAATGCATAATTTAAACTTTACAGTTATGTTCTTTTAATAGTCCCATGATAATAAAGTCTGAGCACCCTGAGACACACACTGACATTTTACAAATTATCATATGCGTGCATATTTATAAGCTTGTACGTCATTTGCATGTTTTGATACTTGTGGTTTCTTGTTTCACCGTTTAGTCTCCTGTACAAGTGCTTTTGGTAAAAGTCCTACTTATTATTGATATTTAAGTTTTGTCTAGTTAATCAGACTTTGTTCTCACATCTGGTCTGTTTGTGTAATTACTGTTTACGCTGATGAGCATCGCCGCTCTGTTTTCTGTTTTGGTTATTGGTCTAGTTTGGATTTTTGTGTCCTTTTATTGAATGTCTTAACTTCTGCGATCATGCCAGCATATAAACATACCTGACTATGAACAAGTGTTGGCTACGGAATTACCATATTTTACTCTAAATCACTGTAAATTACTGCTTTTGTGGCTATTTTCCCTGTCACTGTCTGTAATTTCTTACCCTCTGTGGGAGATCTCTCTCCTTCTGAGATGGGATTCTCGATCCGGGAGACACCAGATGATCTCACCTCGTCTTCGTCCTCCTCAGAATCTGAAGATTCCTTTGACCTTTCTGATGAAACAATCAGTTTAAAGTACTCAGGGACTTTGAACTGTGATGTAGGCGCGTAAATATTTATGCAATATGTAAAAAATTATGTACAGTGGAACCTTGGATTACGAGCATGATTCACTCGGGAAGTGGGCTCGTATTCCAAAACACTCATAAACCAAATCGAATTTTCCCATAAGAAATAATGGGAACTCTAATTATTCGTTCCACAGCCCCAAAAAATAAATACATAAAAATAATTAACACAAAAGATTAAGTAAAAATAAAACAAATTAACCTGCATTTTACCTTTAAAAAAAAGTAAAAATAAATCCCGACAGATAAGTGTTTCTGTTTATGCGCGCAGGCACACAAAGTATGTGTGTGTGTGTGTGTGTGAACCTAAAGTAAGCTCCCCTCTCCCCCTTCCTGTCTCACACAGTTACCCTTCCTCCACTCTTTTCACACACTCTAATGACACTCGATTGAGTGACACACTAACGGAATCACTGCTGTAAAGTAAAAATAAAACAAATTAACCTGAACTTTACCTTTGAAAAGAATTGTGACCAAGCAGTGTTTCTGTGTAGAGCAGAGAGAAAGAGTGTGTGTGTATCTGTGAAGGCAGAAGTAGGAGGGGTGTGTGTGAGCAGGCTGAGCCTTGAGCAGAGAGAGAAAATGGATCTTTAACCTCTCTAATGAGACTTGCTTTTGCTTTACACTC
>JAQMYL010000014.1:23720399-23727899 GCA_030014365.1 Clarias pachynema | reverse complement strand
GCGCTTATATTTTATCTATCTAAATGTACTTATAAAAAATAGTGAGAACATTACTACATTGACCAAAAGGTTTGTTTTTAAATGTAATTTGTTATTAAAATAATAAAGACAACTGATTACAAAAACATAATAGTAACGTTTAATGTAACTCACTGCTAAAATTAAAGCTAAATTTATTTTGAATGTAATTTCATTTGTTATTTATTATTTTAAATCATTTCACTACATGTTTAATATTTATACAACATATTTAATTTTAACTTAATTTTTTATTAGCCGTAATTTTTTTTTCTATTAAAAAAACTGAAATGTTTAAGGACAAAGTAAAAAGAGTAAAACAAGAAGTAATAGCAATAAATTGCGTAAATATTTAACACACTCATGAATAAACTTTTAATGCATCAATAAATTAGAAAGGAACAACATTTTCATTACAAACAAATCAATCTAGATTTGTTTATAACCTCACTCACAGGTGCTTATTCTATATAACAAAAAACTAAGCGGCATTACCCAGAATTCTCTCCATTTCCTCTGATCTCTTGATCTCGTTGACGAACTTGCGCTGGAAGGAGTTCACATTTGGGTTGAGCTGAAACACAAGGTTACAGGATTACAGTCTGAACCACCTGAGAGCATCACCAAGTCAATTAAAAGGTTTAAAGCGGCAGTATGGAACATTTCCGGGTGTGTATGTGTGTGTGTGTGTGTGTGTGTGTGTGTGTGTGTGTGTGTGTGTGGTGAACTGAATTCAGCTTCATGGACGAGGAACTCAAATCTGAGGCAATAAATACAACCGCAGGACGGGAACATTTCCAAAATAAAATCTTTATTGAAACTATGAGTTTGGTCAGGGGCGGAGCTAATTTCCAGACCAGTAAACGTATATAAGCCAAACTGAAAGATTTAGAGCAGAGGAAGGAAAACAGCTGAGTCCTGAGATGTGTGGGGGGCGTGGCTAAGACTAGTGGTGTGGCTCAGAGTGATGGATCGCGGTAGGGCTTGAACTAGGCTCACACCATCCGTTATTAAACACTAAACAGACCCGAGTCGACGAGTACAGAATCACAGCTGAGACACTGAACAGAAGTGGAAAAGTGCAACATAATAGAAACAGAAAACCTAAAACGATTATATAGAGACAACATAATAGCACAAGAAGCGATTTTTGCTTTTTAGAACAGAGGCCCTGAAATGTGTGTAAAAAATGACATACTGCTGCTTTAAAGTGAAAAAGTATGAGCTAGTGGAAAAACAATACTTAAAATTATTATCAGACATTTAGAGGAAATCACATATCGTAACACAAATTTAAAAGAAAAATAAAATTTAAAAGCGCACAGTGAAACCCTGAACCTACTGACTGACAATTTTTTTTTACATTTAAATAATTAAAAAAGTGTGAGAAAATCCCTGAAACTACTAACTTAATTAAAGAAAACAACACGCAGCTGCTTTAGGGAACAAATATATGTATACACAAAGGAATAAAAGTTTCAACCCTGAATTTATCCACAAACGTATGGAAAGTCACATACTGCTGCTTTAAGGAAAGTGATGAGTAAAAATACAATACAAGCAGAAACTCTGAATCTATTTACATAGAAACCTACTTAATTGAGAAACAAAAGAGTGAGGAAGTGAAGGCACAAACTCAGAAACGCTGTAGTCACAAGGGCGTGAAGGATTACTGCAGTTTTAGGGAAAAATGCCAGAAGCAGAAAGCATAAAAATGTTGATAGGGGTTCGGAAAAACTGCACATACACGAGGAAACAGAATTACAAAGTGCAAGGAGAAAGATAAGAAAATGACATCATGCTGCTTTAAGGAAGAATTAGTACACAAAACAAGTACAAACAGAAGAAATGAAAAGGTTATCAGGGTTTGAGAAAAAAAGTTACATATTGCTGCTTTAAAGTGAAGAAGAAAAAAAAGAAAAAAACCTGTGTGGAAAGGTGCTGAGACATTTAAGGAAATTGAAAGACCCTGAAACATGTAGAGACCGAGATCTAGATCTAGAAAAGTTACATATTGCTTCTTTAAGGTGCGAAGGATGACCTGGTGAAAAATAAATGAATAAATAAATCTTTATGGAAAGGTGCAGAGTCGTAATGTAAAATGATAAGAGCCTGAAACCTGTATGGGTAGAGTGCTAGAAAAGTTACATACTGCTGCTTTAAGGTGGGAAGGATGAGCTTTGAGGATTTTTTATTATTATTATTTTTTTTTTTATTAAACCTGTGGACAGGCACCGAGACGTTAATGAAAATGATAAGACGCTGAAAGGTGGCTAGAGAAGTTACATATTGCCGCTTTAAAGTGGGAAGGACAAACTAGTGGAGAAAAAAAAGAAAAAAACCTGTGTGGAAAGGTGCTGAGACATTTAAGGAAATTGAAAGACCCTGAAACGTGTAGAGACCGAGATCTAGATCTAGAAAAGTTACATATTGCTTCTTTAAGGTGCAAAGGATGACCTGGTGAAAAATAAATGAATAAATAAATCTTTATGGAAAGGTGCAGAGTCATAATGTAAAATGATAAGAGCCTGAAACCTGTATGGGTAGAGTGCTAGAAAAGTTACATACTGCTGCTTTAAGGTGGGAAGGATGAGCTTTGAGGATTTTTTATTAAATTTTTTTTTAATTAAACCTGTGTGGACAGGCGCCGAGACGTTAATGAAAATGATATGACGCTGAAAGGTGTGCAGCTAGAAAAGTTACATATTGCTTCTTTAAGGTGCGAAGGATGACCTGGTGAAAAATTAATTAATTAAATAATTAATTAATCTTTATAGAAAGGCGCCGAGTCGTAATGGAAAATGATGAGCCTGAAACCTGTATGGGTAGAGTGCTAGAAAAGTTTCATACCGCTGCTTTAAGGTGGGAAGGATGAGATTTTTTAACAATTTATTATTAAACCTTGTGTGGACAGGCGCTGAGACGCTAATAAAAAATGATAAGACACTGAAAGGTGTGCGGCTAGAAAAGTTACATATTGCTGCTTTAAGGTAAAGATGATGATGATGATGATGAAGAACTCAAGTTGGTGCCTGAGTGAAGCTCGCGCTGAAACTTTGACGTCACTACATACTGACACATGACAAGCGGACACTCACACGCTGGAGATTATTAAGGTGTAACGTAATGAATAATTAAAGAGAGTAAAAGTGCTGAAAGGCTCCTCACATCTCTGAACTCGACCAGCGCGAGCTCGCCGAGCTCACTGAGGCACTCATACGCCGAGACGGACTGCAGGAACAGCTGGGCCAGGCACACCTCCTCACTGCGGAACACCGAGCCCATGCCGGAACCGGAACCAGTCACACACACACACACACACGGTCTCCTCGGGGGAAACGAGCTCACGTCTCTCAGCTTCTCCTCACACACACACACACACACAAAGTCCGTGTATCTGAGTTCCGGGACGACGCGGAGATCTTCACCCGGCTAGCCTCACCACTTCAGTTCTGACGTCACGCGGCGACGTGTCTTCCTTCCCTATGTTCGGAGAGCGCGTTTTTGCCCTCCCATACATTTTCCAACGCGATGATTGGTTAATGCAAATAAGTGACAACTCAACTAACCAATCGGCGTGCGTCTCACAATATAGTTAGCCAATGGCGTCAAAAAGAAGGCGGGATATATTTCCCGGAACACATATATAAAGCGAGTTTTCTCAGGAATTTGAGTATCGGTATTTAAAAAAAATAAAAAAATTTTTAACATGTATTTTATGTTGTAAAAATAATAATTATAAAATAAACGAAACTCAGATTAAACTATAACCCAAATGCTTCATGAAGTTCAATTCGACTTGAAAGCTAGCATGCAAGTTTTTTTTTCCAGCGGTATGCTAGTCGTTGGCTCGCAACAAGTCTGGCTGTGTTCCAATTCCTATTTAAGAGCACTTGTTTCATACGTATGCCACATAACTGTTGCGTGCCCTATCTAGTATTAGTGCGCATTTCAATATGGTACCGAGCCCTAGTTTTAACAAAGGTTGAATAGTTTTTTATTTTGTAGAAATCATAATAAAATAGTTCATATGCATTTAACATTTAATATTTACAGATTTGTTAAAAGAATTAGCTTAGCTTTATTAAAATAGCATGTTCTAAAATGATGCAGATAATAAATCAATTTATTAATAAAATAACCCGGAAGTGATTTTTCCAAAATAAAGGTCGGTCTTAAGACTTATTTAAACTTTATAATATTTTTGTTTACATATTTTTTAGTTAAATTTACAGCACTGAAACAAAAAAATCAGTTAAAAAATATTTTTTTATTTTGCGGTTACAAAAGTGATTTAGTGTGTAATTATTGCGCTTATTTAGTTAGACACGTGGTTTAGTGTGAAAACAAGATGGCAGCCTGCATGTGTGTGTGCAAACAGCTGTACTGATCCTGTTGTTATCATTTCTATCCTAATAACAGTTGTTACTGCAATACACTTTAACACAGGTGAGTGAGGATTCTTGGGTATTATGTTGTATATAAGTGTATAATATAACATGTTTTATTAGATGATGATTCCTGTGCTGTTACTGTATTAAAACTAAAATGCACATTGATGTCAACATGTAGAAACAACTAGAAAAACAGTTCAGTCCAGCTCTCAGGTGGTCATGGCGGATGTGACCGCAGACTCCTCCGTCCAGAACGACGTCCCGATCCCTGCAGAAGAGTCCGGCGTCCAGCCTGAGACAAAACAGGAGGACGAACCTGCATCAGAAAGTAAGAACGAAGGAGAAGAACCTGAGAAACGCAGCAACTCTGATGTCTACCGCTACATCAAGGAGGATCTGTTCACCTCGGAGATCTTCAAGGTGGAGATCCAGAACCTGCCCAAGTACATCGGCTTCAACGACCTGAAGAAGTTCCTGACCAAACACGGGCTGAACCCGCACAAGACCAAGCTGATGGGGAAGCAGAACTGCGCCTTCGTCACCTTCAAAAACCAGGTTCTGTTTGATTCATGTCTCCACATCAGAGCCTTTATTATTAACTCGGTTTTAATAAACCGTGTGTGTGTGTGCAGGAGGACAGGGACAAGGCCATGAAGCTTGTCCACGGCGTGCACTGGAAGGGGAGGGTCCTGAGCGTGCGACTGGCCAAGCCCAAAGCCGACCCCCTCCTCAGGAAGCGCAGGCAGGACGAAGAGGCGGCGGACGGAGGACAGCCCGCGTCCAAACGTCCTGCCGAGGGACACGACGGCGCCGAGGACGAACCTCTATCCGTCCAGATTGCCAACGCGGTCACACCGCTGTGGCAGGTCCCGTACCAGGAGCAGCTCCAGAGGAAGGAGCGGGAGGTGGAGGCGGTCCTGCACACGCTCACTCGGTCTCACTTCATCCTCACTTCTATTAGACTCTAATCATCTGCTGCTCTTTATTCTTCTAATATAAAACAATTCATGCGCAGAATAAAGCGTCATGAATTCTGCATACAAAAATAAACAAACAGAACATGAATATTATTACTAAAACTTTAAACTTGTTTAATTCATAAATTATAGAAACAACGGAATTAAAAAAAGAAAAACAAATAATAAAGCTATTACACTGAATATTTAACTAGTAACAATTAACTTAAAATTGAAGATTTAAAAAAAATTCAATCATGATAACTTGCTTCTAAAAGGAATTGGTTTAAAATTCAATAAACTTGTTAATTTATTAAAAAATAAATGTTAAATGAATGTAAAAGACGTTACGTTAAAATGTATTTTAAAATGACACATTTAAATTAAACAATAAACAATTCCATATACTTAAAATATCATTTACATCAATATAATATATTAAGATAATATAAACTTAATTGAAGTTTTAACTTTAAAGACTATTTTTATATTAAAGTATTTTATTTTTTAAATGAATGCAATATTTTCATCTTAATAGAAAAGTAATAAATAATAATGAATTTAATCACAAGACGAATAAAGCAATATTATATATGTTTATAAGAAATATTATATATTTTAAAAGTCTGAAATTGAAAAAATAAATATTTTTAAAAAGTAACTAAACAAAATAAAAATAAAGAAATAAAATCATTTTTAAATCACACCTTTTTAAAATGCATGTAACTGTTCAAATATAGTAAAATATATTTAATAAATAAGTTTAAAAACTACTTTTTAATAAATCCTGATGAGTCTGAAAGGTGAAATTGGTTTTATTTGTAAATAAAAACTGATAAGAAATAATGCAGTCAATTAATTATATTAAATATTAATAATTGCTTAAATCAAATTGATGTGTTTAATCTGCTCTGTAATATAATATTTCTGTGTGTGTGTGTGTGTGTGTGTGTGTGTGTGTGTGTGTGTGTGTAGGGAGATCGGGAACAGTAATAAAGCCATGCTGCCGTGGCTGTTTGTGCAGAAGGAGAAGAACAGAGGTGTGTGTTGTCCCCTCGAACCCATCAGACCCTCACCAGTGCAGGTACCAGCTGACTGATCATCACACACACACACACACACACACACACACACACACACACACACACACACACACACACACACACACTCGCCTGCTTTCCTCACACTATGACATGTGTTTAAGACGTGTGTGTGTGTGTGTGTGTGTGTGTGTGTGTGGTGCAGACGGAGTACAGGAATAAGTGTGAGTTTGTGATCGGCTCCGGAGCCGATGGTGAGGATAAGACGGTGGGGTTCCGCTTGGGGAAGTATAAAGGAGGCTCGTGTGCTGTGGTGAGTCCCTCAGACACCGTCCACGTCCCCGAAGGGGCCAAACGAGTCGTCCTCGCCTTCCAGAACTACATCAGGTCTTTATCTCACACACACACACCTGCAATCAAACAAGTCAAATGTCGACACTGTTGTGTTTATCTCTGCTTTTTATTTATTCTCTCAACAATCTCATGTAAAAGTTTACACACCCCCTCACAGATCCGATGCGTCACCGGTACACACTGAGGTCAAGAAGGTTCAATAACTGCCTCTGTATTGTCTTTTGTATCAGGTGGTAATTATTTTTACGCCTTTTTATCGTTTCATCCGTTTCAGGTTCTTTGATTCTGTCGTAACCCAACAAAATCCATTCCGCTATAAAACCGGTTCTGATCCGTTTCATCATATTAGGATATTAGCATTCAGTTCTGGAAGAAAACATAACTTCAAATGACTTTTAAACAAAGAGGAATAACTCGAATTAAATATAATAGCAATCATAAAATGAATAGCAGTCATTATAATTTAATCGCTTTGATCTACAGTATATGGATAAAATATATTTATTACAAAATACAAATGAATGATATAATAAATATGCAAAAGTTTTCACATTTTAATGAAAATAAAACATTCTTTAATAAAATTATTATAAAAATGTGTGTTTTATACCAGACTTTAAAAACAACACACACTGATGCAGACATTAACCAGTGTATACTCTGTGTGTGTGTGTGTGTGTGTGTGTGTGTGTGTGTGTGTGTGTGTGTGTGTGTGTGAATTTGTAACCGTAAGAGGCG
>JAQMYL010000014.1:23598985-23627461 GCA_030014365.1 Clarias pachynema | reverse complement strand
AGAGCTCGGCCAATCAGCTCTCTCTAGACCTCCGGCTGCCAGAGGTTACAGCATCACCCGGGAACCGAACCAGCGATCTCTGGATGATAGGGCGAGAACTTTACCACTTTAAGTTGTCCTCAATTTAGTTTTTATCTTAATAGTTTTCAAATTTTCAGTAGTTTTAGTGACATTATAGTCACATTTATTCGCCGTTTAACAAGACAACAGAATTAAATAAAATGCCAAATTTTATTCTAAATTTCTACTGTATTTCAAATAACAAATTTACTAAAGTGATTTAGTTAATAAACAGTTACTGTGCAGTGAACACAATGTGGTTGACTAAGGTTGTAGGGGAGACTATATAACATACTCGATGTTTATAACTAGTGCAATTGCAAACAGACTCACCAGATCAACAAGAGGCTACAGTGCTGTCTAAGATTTACAGATTTCGAATAACAGACCCACGCAGATCTATCTCCTTTTTAAAAATGATGGTGAATCACAGATGTATACTGGATGTGTGAAGCTACAGTAATACTTCAATCGTTCCTGTTTGAGTTAAAGTGCTTCACACAGCTGACTTTAATTTGCACCTTTAACTTCGTTCGATTGGCACCTACAGTACAGCCTGCAAAGCATCTAGTTCTAAAGCTATAAAGGTTGCAGGAATTGCATTCACTCGTAGTTAATTCAGATTGTCAGCACTCTCTGGGTTTAATGTTAGTGATGCAAACGGTACCAGTTCAAGCATTGCTAACATGTTTATGCACACAGAAGCTAATGTCATGTACCTGCAGTCGATAACATTACGACACAAGGTCAAGGTTAAATAATACTACACATATGAAAGGAAAGTTAATTGTATGAATGCAACCTTGTGTTCACAAGCTGCTTATGTGTTATATGAGTCTTAATGCTAACTCACCTTTTCATGCATTTATAAGCCCCTGGTATTTAAATGCTAATGCCTCTTCACGTTTGATTTTTTGAACACTGGAGAAGTTATTCTATGAATCATTTCTCCTTTTTTTTCCCAAGAACAGGGGGAGCCATGCCAGGTAAAGAGGGGTTTGGTTTTAATGCCGGTGGGAGGGGCAAAGTATTTTTTAACCACAATGGTGTGCTCCTGCAGTCTGAGAACAGATTATTGGATAGAAGTAAATCTAATAAAATATTCTATGTACATTCACCTGTCATTCTCTTTATCATTTATTTTTTGTTAAAAAAATAAAATGTTGTCATAAGTCTTGTTTTCAGAGATTACTTTTAATTTAGTTTTATTCTCGTCTTCCTCATGAAAAACAGGGGGCCAAAAGATTTTTTCCATCATTATTTCTGTTTATAAAATGAGAACTGCTGTAAATGAGGTCAGTAGGCCGTAATTTGCTGCCAAATTTTTGTTGACTCGCTACAAAATCATAATAAAGCATGATTGTTTGAGAAAATTTGCTATGTTTTTTCAAATTAAAACTCAACCAACATATTACTGATAATAAATTGTTGATGTAAATAACAACAAACAAGCTGATTTGTACATTACGACTAAACTGTAGGAGATGGCTTTATATCATTTTGCCAAATTACACAAAATTCACACTGATCTAGGTTTTGGCAAAACACCCCAGTGACTCTGAAAATGAGAATGTTCTCTATCCATTTGCAATGCTTAGTGTTTCAAAACTGCAGAAATGGACTTATCTCATTTTGCTGTCAAACCCCACACGGAAATAACCTATATAAACATATATGTTTTAACATAGGTTTTTAATATATGTGACATATATAAAATTGGCCGTTTTCCTATATTATATGCACGCATATATGTACGCATTACTAAAATCTAGGTAAACATAGGTGCATATATGCACACATATACTGTATACATGCATATATGCACCTATATGTTTACCTAGATATTAGTAAAATTATAAAAATCCATATGCTATGTTTTTCTTATTAATATTATACTATTTACAGCATTTTCTCCATTCTGTATTAGCATGACACGTTACAAACAGTCCTAGTAAGATGCTAAACTGCACATTTCTTTGAAGAAGTTCGAAATTAGCATAACAACCGGACACAAAAAGAAGAAAAGGAAGGAAGGAAGTAAAGTGTGAAGGCTGCTAGGAAAGCAGGAAGAAAACAAACATGCACATAATCACTACTAAAAACAAAATCACTAATGCTTACACTCGGTAAATATCAATCATCGGGCCCGAGAGCAGACGCCTCGCTCGGGTAATTGCGCCATTTCTCTTTGCCTCGGCGAGAGTCAGCGCTTTCTGATTTGCACTGATGGGAAGTTGTTTAGCGTGATGTGTTGTCTTCATGTCTTCCCAAAGCTCTTCCTCCATTAAAAAATGAGCATGCCCACATGTATACGGCTAGTCAGTGCAGTAATATGGAGTAACCCGTAACAGAGTTGCTGCTTCAGTCAATATTTCAATTACGGTTTTATGCAGTTCTGTACAAATCAGGTACAAAGTGTGTTTAAAACCAGAGGCTAACACAAGCCGTAAGTTCTAAGCACTAATGTTTATGTTCCCGTACAAGCATCATACGAGTATTTATTAGCTGTTAGGTAAAATAAATAAAAAAAGGAATCGTTAGCACCCAAAACTACAACACTAAGTTTTCCTAGTGATGTAAACACACTCCACTCTATCTGGAGAAGGCTGGAGATGGGTAGATGTACAGAGAAGGATGGATAGACTTCCGACCTGAAGCCTTTCCTTCATTGACATTCATGTTGAAGTACTAGCTAAAGTTATAACCTTTAACTATTAGCATGGTGCAGGGAGGTGTTGGTAATAAAGTGCAAAAATCCAGTGTGTTTAAAGACAGCATGAGAGTAACACTGGGATCCTCACTGGGTGGAGAGGTGGAGAGGGCAGATGATGGAAATGACCCCCAGTAAGAGAAATACTCTCTGAATGGAGTAGCTTTGTTAGAGTTTACCAGGATACAAATGAGACAGGAGCAGCACAGACGATGATTAAACAGGGGATTGATTAGAAAGAAAGTAAGCACCAGAAGAATTAAAGAGGAAAAAAGCACGAGTGTGAACGCACCACCAAGGCCACTGACGCTAACGAGCACGGACATGTTGATTATCGTTATTAATTAGAGCTTTTCAAGCACCAAATTAAATCGATCCAGCTGAAGGGAAGTGGAATTTCTCCGTCCCGGTCGGATCAATCGGGCCGAGGTTTTTTTATCTGAGGAGCCGCCACAGAGGAGGCCTCGTTAGCACAAAAGCTTCCGGCTGTGAGACGGAGATGGAGATTCTGATGAAGATAGATCAGAGCTGCTCATAATTAGAGGGATGAAAAGGGGTGGGGGTGGAACGCCGCTAACCATTTCGCTAACCTCTGATTTGTGCTTAATCCCATTTCACTGTCCGTCTTCTCGCGCTGCCGCCATCACCCTCGCCCACTCGCTAACACATAACAAATATTCAGCACTTTTTCTCACTGATCAGGATTAAAAGCTCTGCCCTCCCTCCTCTTCAAGCTTCGTGTTAAATGAACGTGTCCTCATAAGGGGAAAATGAACCCATTTATCATGGCTTTGTCCTCCTGGGACGCTACAGGTCGTTAGCCATCAACGATCATGAAATAATTAGTTTTACTATTAATGTAGCAAAGCTCGGCGTTCATGCTCGGCCGTGCGTCCCTTAACACTGAGATTAATTACATTAATGCGCTCAGTGGCTCGCTAAAGGCCTTTAAAAACAATTAGAAATGTGCCAGGAGTGGTGGAAAGACACCGGCTAGGTTATGGAGAGTCGGATTACAATCAAAAACATGTAATAATAATCATTAAAAAAAATCTAAGCTAAGATAGATATTTCACAGTTTGAGTGTAGTGTGAAAATCAGTCAGCTAATTATCGACACCATTAAAGTTATTTAGTTATCATGTGTGTTAGCTATCCCCGAGGCTAGTTTAAGCTACCTGTCCAGAAAGTCTAATTATAGCCTATATCAAAGGCAAAATAACATGCAGATGTATATTATAGTTCTACTTTAAAACGTAAAATAAATCGTATTATTAAATCACATTGTGGTAAGAGTAAAGATGCAAATTAGTTACATAATGATATTCAGGATTAAACGCTAAGCGTTATGTGGCTTTATGTGTTAGCAGTGTGAAGAGCAGGTTAACAACCTAGGCAGCCATGATACAGAAATTAGCACTGCGGCAGTTATTCCATATACTGTAAGTCCTGGAAGCTAGGTTTGTTGACTTTTTAGCTAGAAAACGAGTGAAGTGTCATCACTGTTTAATTAAAAAAAATTAATTTATCTTAAATAATTAAATGGAAAAGATTATCACATAATTATAATTTTTTGTGCCAAATTAGGTTAGCAAATTTAGCCAGTCATACTAGCATGTGTCTATTAAAGCAGAAATTAGCGCTGCTGCCCCGACGTCTTTAATGATGATTTACTCCAAATAATGTTAACACAACTTGCTGGACCTTCTCTGTTACTGCAATGATGCTAATTTCAGTTCAAATGGATGAATGATTTGCAAAATTTGCTAACCTTTGCTAGAAAATAGGTGTACATGTATGCTAATCAGAAGAAATCCAGCTAAGGTCGCTAATGTTAGCTAGAGAATGAGTGTATGATAACATCTGCTCTTTTTCCCCTAGAAATGATCAAACTAACATGAAGGATGTAAGATTTTCACAATAGTTTAAGAATGTGAGTGCGCTATATCACTAGCTAGCATAGCTATGGCGGATCAGTGTGAAGTAGCTAGCTAAGTGGACTGATTTAGCGCTGAGTGCACAGAAATATGTTCTGGGTGAGGAAACGACTTTTAACCTTAATGTGGACAAAATGGTGTACACACTCAGAACAGCTGTGTGTGTGTGTGTGTGTGTGTGTGTGTGTTTGTGTGAGACTTATTTCCTGTCCTAAGCGGGTCAGTGGATGTTGAATAAGGAGGTCCAGATGCTGTAGAGATTAAGTCTACAGTAACAGGTGGCTCCAAGTGCGTGGCCTTTTATGGCAGAAGAAGAATGTTTCTCTCCGTCTCTCTCCCACACACAAATAACCGCCTTGTCATAATTACGTCGCGTTCAGCCGTGATAAACGACACACACTCGCCGGAGCGCTCGCACTCGCTCTCTTAATCTCTGACACGCTGTTTCCTCTTCTGACAAAAAAAATAAAGAATAGGACTAAAAAAAAAAATAAAGAGCGGAAAAAAGAGGTCTCATTTGCATACTGTCTCCTTCCAGCACTTGTTTTGTTCCCCTGCTCATCCCTTGTTTTTCTCAGCCCATTGATTTATCTTCCAGCTTTCGTGTGCCAAGTGTGTTAAATATCTGAGACTCCACTGTCAGTTCAATTACTTATTCCCTAAGGTGCCACGCCTCCTTCACCTTCTCCACCAAGAACCAGTCACAGAAGCCACGCCTACTTCACTCTCTTCACTGAGAACCAGTTGCAGAGGCCACGCCTCCTTCACCTTCTACACTGAGAACCAGTTATAGAGGCCACGCCTTCTTCAACTTCTCCACTCCACTTCTAGAAATATACATTACCATGCTCTCACCCCCACATATAATAATAATACACATTCTCTCACATAGTTTCATCACCTTTCCATCTCTCTCTCTCTCTCTCTCTCTTTCTCAAGGGCGCGCTGTAATAAAGTAGCTGTTTGATGGATCGGTTCAGTGGCTTGTGGAGCGGCCGAGTTCCTTAATGTGCCGTAAAAGAGTGAGGAGTTCCTGCGGCTCTGCCTGAAGCTTGCAAATGACCCGATCATACACTGTCTCCCCTCGGGCATGGCCGCCGCTAACGAGAGACGCTGGGCTAACTCTACAAACAGAGGTACAGGAACATAGCCGCTGTTTCAAAACATACTATAACATACTGTACATTTTCAGACACTCTTGACTTTGTAATCCTGGACATTTTGCACTAAATGAAAATGATGTAAAAGAGCTACTGACTGATAGACAGCAGAGGAACAGCTGCCCAACGGGACGACCACAAACCCCTTGCTCTGCACATACACCCACGATGTAGCACTTACCAAACCAGTACCCATGGTTAGTTCCCTTTTTCCCAAAGTCCACTGACCTGTACTGTAACTATAGTTACCCTCATTTAGTTCCCTTTATTCCAAAACTAAGTACCCGTCCATAGTTCCTCTTTTGTCCATTCTCCAGGGACCTGTACCAAAACTAAGTACCCATGCTTAGTTTGCCTTTATTCCATTGTCCACTGACCTGTACTGTAGCTAAATACCCTTGCTTAGTTTCTGATCATTCCACTGTCCAGTGACCAATACCATAACTGACAACCCATGTTTTATACACCCTTCTTCCCACAGTCCTTTATCAAAGCCATTTTTAATTCCCCTTTTTTACACTATCCAGTAACCAGTACCATAAGTACCCATTCATAGTTTCATGTCCTGTAATTAAGTACATATATTTAGTCCCCCTTTTTTTACAATGTCAATTGACCTGTCCCATAGTCATCCTTCTTCTACATGTAACCCTTCTGAAACTGAATCCTTCTTCTATCCAGTAACCAGTACCATAAGTACCCAAGCTTAGCTCCCATTTTTTCCACTGTCCAGTGACTTGTGCCATAATTAAGTACCCTGCCTAGTTCCCCTTCTTTCCACTGTTTAGTGGTCTAGTACCCAAATGTAGTTCTCCATCCAGTGACCAGAGTAAGTACCCATGCTTACTATTGTTTCAATATTGTGCGATAATGGTCAGTGTTTAGGAAATTATGTCAGGCCTTCACCAGCTGTAGAGCAACTCCGCGGTTACTCTCATGACTCTCCATACAGGTGTGGACGAGTAAATGGAATTTTAACAGAAAAAAGATCAGACATGATGTTCATGATACAGTACGTCATAGCATTTCACTCGCTAATTGACCCGTGGATGGCTCACGATCTAGCAGCAGGTATTTCTGACGAGGTTGTTCCGACTGCTTGGCACAATAGCTTGGTAAGCTTAAAGAACATATACACTAATGCTCCCTACCTCAGAAGCAAACAAACATTGAGTCAGCGCTCCTGGAGAATTTTTTTATTGGCGTCTCAGCAGCTCGAGATCGCTGCGGCGTAATGAGGTGTTGAGTTTGAAACTCCTTGCAAAATAGGGCACTTGTAAAACATTAGCCTTTTTATTAAACACAGCACAACATGTGCATGAGAGGAATGCAAATGGGAAGAGTGTCTGGAGCCAAGAAGAGCCAGTTTCACACACACACACACAATTGTCTTACTATCCTTGCGCAGACCTTCCATTGTTATAGTTAACAATGCAGCTAATTAATTCTACAGTTAACCTTTTTTCATTTTTTAACAAGTTTTTCTCATGGACGTCTTGCCAGATGTCCCCATAAGGTCAAAACTGTCAGATTGTCATTTGGTCTCCACCAAGATATAAAAACATGTCCATACACACATCTCTAACTGCCCATGGAATCACAACCACTGTGCTAACCAGAGTACTTACAGTAGATGTTAATAGATCTAATAGATGTTACACACTTCCACACACACATCATACGCTCACAGGAATAAGGCTCCTCAAGGGTTCTTTGGATGGTCAAGGATTGTCACCACCCGTAAACCTTACATTAGAACATTACTTAGAACTTTTTTTTATTTTTAAAAAAAGACAAATTGAAAATTATTAGAATAGAAGAAGATTTAAAGAAGGAAACAAATTATGCCTTTATGGTTGTTTGGAGTGGATCTTCAAAGGTGCCTGATGCTTCAAACCAAATCTCATATGATTGTTTCTTCATGATGTATGAAAGTAATATGAAAGTGGCATGGTGCAACTACATTGAAACTGAGACAATACAGAAAAGCTTATTTAGGCTCTTTAGACTTTCCTTTAGAACTTCAGTTGGTGGCTCTTTAACCATTTTATTTGTGTATTTTTGTTTATTCAGTCTAAAGATGAGATTAAAAATCTAGACTAGAGATATAAATTAGCTATATGAATGAGACCCTTATAAATTATGACCCTTTAAAGGTCCCATATGCTGCTATTTTTTTTTTACCTTCTTCCTTGTCTCAGTATCAGTCAAAACAGTGAGTCAACTGCAACATAATTTCGTTCTGAATGTGCAATATCATTGTTTGTTTTTGAATGATAATAAAGTACTCATTCATTCATTCATTCAAGTTAACACAGGTCTCAGACCTTCCCCAAAGTGTACAGTATGTAATGCTCCAGCTAAAATACTTCACACTGCCTGTATTTCACTCCTTCTCTAAACGCATCATTTCAATGTCTATGTAAATCATCTACTGCTAATCCACGCCACTCCAGAGATCAGCAAATCTGAGCAACAAACCCATGGGTGGGGAACTTCTTACAGTATACAGTATGTGGTCATAATAAGGGGAAAATCGAACTGGCTTGTTTAAGCTCCGCCTAATACAAACATGTAAAAAGAAGAACAAGCTATGTTTTTTGTTTGCACTTTCCCACTGGAGAACAATCTGAATGTCTAGACATGAGTAAACAGAGATTTTTGCCATATAATTGTTCTAATCAGAGCAATCCTATGGCACATGGCAAATTTCTTCAGTTTCTTGCTTACAACTTTAGCTCCTAGCTGCAGGTATTTTCTGTTTACTGTTTGATGCAAAAAGTTAAGAAATGCTGTTTCATTTATATTCAACTTATCATAAATGTCTATAGAGATATCTTGGAAGCAGGTATCAGAAACTTGATATCAGGTGTCTAGTGCATGTGTATATATACGTAGCTAATGCAGTTAGCTTGCTTTGCTAATCTTCTGATGAGGCTTATACAAAGCCGAGTGTGTAATTTGGATATAAGTGTGTAAATTGGTAATTTGGATATATGCTCGCTACTGCAGTTTTCAAACTTAAAAACAAGTTGGTTTCAGTTGGTTGAGCTTGAGGTATTTGAAAAGAAATACTGCTGATCAGGACGAGCGAGCAGAGAGTGCAGATACAGGCGCAGTGTATAAAAAATGGCACCTCAGTGACAGAATACTGCTAAACACTGCACATCCTTATAATGACATGATGGTCTAGAGCTGATCTCAGGCCTGTGGTTGGACTCTGCAGCAGGAACCATAATCGTATTTCAGCCGTGGTTACTGCTGCAGATTTCAGTCGATGAACACAAACGATCTTGTTGCTCAGGTTTATTAGTCCGAAGAAAAATATTAACGTGCTCGTCAGTGGAAAGTGCTCGGTTTGGTAAATCAAAGAGCTCTTTCCTGCTTCCCTATTAGCTTTCGCTACGCTACTTCACCCAGCCCATCTGCCTGAATCAGCATTCTCGGGCAGTTAGAGCTCATTAATCTCACCTTAATGGAGTCTCGACTGTATTAGATTGCTGGAGAGTCCTGATGTGCAGAGCTGCAGACATTTTCTAAAAGGAGGAAACTGAATAACTTCTTCACACACTGCTCATGGTGTGCAGTGTTTGTGCTGATCTAGACATCATTGCAGAAATCACTATGGATCGATCTTAACTCTTAGCAGAGAGCCTTTCCTCAAATGAGAGCATTTACATAGATCCTTAAGCAGATGTGTCACCCTTTATGCATAGTGTCCACTGTACAAGCCTCTGGAGTCAGTCTTATGATCTGGGGTTGCTTCAGTGGCTCAGGTCTAGACTCAGCAATGTTATGAGGCAATAAATTGATGTCCCGTCCAATTAGCAGTAAGACTTTACATACCTTTTCCGGTTTGTCTGAATTGTTGTGTTTTCTGATTTGGTCTTTAGTTTTTCGGTTTTGTTATTTTGTTTGCTGTTTTGTTATTTTGTTTTCGATTTTGTTAATTTGTTTTGCACTTTTTAGCCACTGTACTTTTCTCCTTTTGGTATTTCCTCTTTAAGTGGCCGTTGTCTTTCTGGTGCACCCTCCTGGTGCAGGTGCTTGTGGATGATTATCGTTGCTTTGCAACTATATTTATATCTATATTTATATCTATATTTATATAGTGAACTAAACAGTGTTGTTTAGTTCACTGTACAGTACATACTGTACTTCTTGCCCAAAAATAAAACATGTTCTAAAACCGTCTAAAAGTTTGTTTTGATGTAGCGAACTAAACGTGTTCTGTTCATGTCCTGTAGCTTAATACTGTTTTTGTCAAGTGAACCAACCACATCAATCCTTTATTTTTATGATATTTACCATGTTTATTATGACTTCTGTTCCATAGTAAAAAACTGATTTGGATGTAAAATGCAATTGAATACTGTAAGTCTTAAAATAAATAAATATATAAATAAATAAATAAATAAATAATAATAATAATAATAATAATAATATACCTTTCACATTGTAATGCCCCAACATGCACGCATATACACACACACACACACGTCACTGTAAGACACGGATCTGCCTCATCTCACGCACACCAAACATTTAGCACAGCTTCAGGGGTATAGAGAGAGAACACACAGCTTTATTGCTGGAGTCTGTTTAATATCCACACACACTCCACTCTCCACAGGCTAACACACTATAGAGGAGACCATTTTACACATGCGCACACACACACACACACACACACACACACTGTGAGCATTTTATTTTGCCTGGCATCTGGCATATAAAAGTGTGTGTGGGTGTGTGGTGTCTGTGTGTGGGTAGGTGTGTGTGTGTGTGTGTGTGTGTGTGTGTGCTGTCCAGTGGTTTCTTTCAGCTAATCTCAAAATCAGTTTTCTCTATCTCAGTCTCTCTTTCTTTTTCTCTGTCTTCAATACCATCATGACGCCACATTTCACTGAAGCCGTGCTGACTGTGTGATTATAAAACATCAGACATCCTGTCAAATTAGCTCATGTTAGCTAGCTGGCTAGGTTAAGCCATGCATATGTGAAAATTTTAATATGAGTTAAAAATTCTTTCAGAAATCCTGTCAGATTAGTTTGCTACCTAGCTTAGCTGACTTAGACTTGGTTTATACTCGCTAACTGGCTAGATTTAAGCAAAAAATGTATATACACTTCAGAAAAAAGAAATAGTATGATGTATATTATATGAATATACTATTAATAATATTATTATCATTTATATCAGTACATAATTTTAATGGTGAAAAAGGCGTGGCCTCTCACACCATTTACAGTAGTTAGCTAGAATGAACCATGCATAGTGTGAATATTTTTAATATGACAAAAACATCCTTTCATAAATCCTGTAAAGTTAGTTCCTATAGTTAGCTAGCTATATGTGGGTGAATATTTTTAAATGTGGCATAAAATGTTAGATATCCTGATGTTAGGTCATGTTAATCAGCTATAGCATTAGCATAGGTTTTATGTAAATATGTATACTTTTAGCTTATAATAGCTAGCTAGTGAATGTAAACCATCATTACTTTAAATTATTTCAATATGACTTAAAATTCCTGTCAGGTTAGCTTGCGTTAACTAGCCATCTGTGAAAATATAATCTCTTTTGAATACATCTTAAAAAACCTTTCAGAAATCCTGTCAGGTCCGCTTATGCTAACTGGCTAGCTAAAAGTAAATATGAATAATTTAAATATTTTTTAAATGTGGCAAAAATAACATTGTCAGAAATTCTGACATTACCTCATGTCTGTTAGCTAACTATAATTTTCTATGATTTATGTATTTTCGTGAATATATTTGAATATTTAAAAAAATATGATTTCATAAATCCTGTCAAGTTAGCACATGCTAGATAGCCAACTAGGTTAAACCATGAATAATGTAAAATAAATAAATAAATAAATAAAAAATCCTGTCAGGTTAGCTTATGTTATAGCTAACTGGGTAGGTTTAGCTGTGAAAATCTAATCATTTTTGAATATGACTTAAAAAAATAATTCGTAAATCGTGTCAGGTTAGCTCATGCTAACTAGGTAGCTAGAGTTAGCCGTGGATTGTGTGAGTAATGTTGAATACGACATCAAAAAGTTTCTTAGAAATTCTGTCAGCTTAGCTTAGCTAGCTGGCTAAACAGTGTGAAACAGCGTCTCTCTCGCTCGCTCTCTCTCTCTTCCCCCCGTGCGTCGTTCAGAGGCAGACAGGATCCCCGCTGCTTCGATCAGCTGTAATTGCTTTGACACCAGTCGAGAAAACATTTCTGTCTGTGAGACGTTTTCATTTAACAGCCCTTATTATCCTGTTATTAATGGTCTAGTACGTCAACACAATCGCTCGCAGTCATTCAGCGCTCGTGACAGATTCGAACACACACACACACACACACACACACACACACACACACAGAATGCCATTAAAGTGCTGAAGACTGTGTCTCTGTCAGCTTGATGTGCAGCCCAGTGTTTTGGTATGTCAAACACCATCATATCAAACACACACTGCGGTCCATGTTAAGAATTTACCCAGAAGGCTTTTCACCTCAAGAACGAAGAAGTGCCAATGCTGCCATGTCCACACAGCACTATACTATACGCGCTCCTACTACAACACAATGCCTACATTAGCACGGACATGAGGACGGAGACTGCGCTAAAAACGATTTCAGAAAAGTTTGTAACGTGTGTCGATGAAGAAGGAGGCAAGTGTGTAAACTTGTAGGTTTAATTATAGACAATGTGGACAGAGATCAAAGCGAGGGTCAGAGTAGAGCATGCTGGGTAATCATATTCCCATAGGAATATCTATATTCATAAGCATGGGTCAGGAGCAGTAAGAACGAGAACTCTTAAAGAACAGGCTTTGAAACAACCGAAAACAACAGATGAGTTATGATCGGGTGAATGTAGACAAATTGATCAAATGCCATTAAAGGAGACGTGGCCTGAGTTTCTTACTTGAGGGAGATGTGGTCTTTGTACCTTGTAGTGCCAATAATGAGGGTGTGGCCTCCGTACCATGTAGTGTCAATGAAGGAGGTGTGGCTTTTGTTCCTTGTACTGTTAATAAAGGAGGTTTGGTTCTGCACTTCTCAGCTGTTCTCTAAAGAGGACTCGTGACTGCAGTCTCTCGATAGTTCAGGACTGGAGTTTCCTACAGTCTACTTGAGCCTCCAGTAACGAACTGGACTCCATATTAACTTAAACACATCTGTTAACTTCCAGCCTCCTAACACACAGTATGACTGCAGATCAATCCCTGCTATCCGTTCTCACCCAGATGAGGATGGGTTCCCTCCTTTTGAGTCTGGTTCCTCTCAAGGTTTCTTCCTATTACCATCTCAGGGAGTTTTTCCTTGCCACTGTCGCCGTCGTCCTCGGCTTGCTTATCAGGGACAATCTTATCATTTTAATTCATATACATTCACATTTCATACAAACTTCCATAATTCTTTTGATTGTGTAAAGCTGATTGGCGACAATGACAATTGTTAAAAGCGCTATACAAAATTGAATTGAATTGAAATAGTGTTAATGAAGGCGGCATGGCCTTTGAACCTAGTAGTGTAAATGAAGGAGGTGTGGCCTTTGTACCCTGTAGTGTAAATGAAGGTGGCCTCTTTACCCTGTCCTGTAGCAGGAGTCTGTGTCTGGTTTCTTTTATCATTTTATCATTTGATGATTTGTTGGCTTGGTGGTGTATGATATTAAATGTGGATCATACCGCAAATAATTATTTTCTCTTCATCCTCTCTCTCTCTCTCTCTCTCTCTCTCTCAGACCTTGGCTTCCACCGCTTACAGACGAAACTCATTAAAGGTCAAGGGCTATAATTAACTGCTGCATTTTCATCACTCACAATCAGAGAGCTCTTATCATCACCAATCAGAGAGAAGGAACACACTCCAGCCATCCGTCACTCTTATACTGTTATTACTCTCTGTTTCCACACACACACACACACACACACACACACACACACACGCACCACAGCAGTACAAAGCTCCACCTATCTCATCTATCACGCAAAGCGAGTGATGATGGAGGGAAACGGGGGAAGGCCAGGGAAAATGACAAGGTGAAATGTAAAAGAAAGTTTTGGCCTCCTCTCTCTCTCTCTCTCTCTCGTCTCCATTTATTTGTCTCTCTTGCATGTTTCATCTTTTCTCTCTCTATCTCACATATTTGTCTGTATCTCACTCTCTTTGTCAGTCGTTTTATGTCTCCCTCTCTTTTTTCTCTCATGCCATTTCTGTTCCCTCAGTCAGTTTTTGTGCCCGTCTGTCAACCGAGTGTAGGTTTTTAATCACATATGAGATGATGTATTTGGACGCCGGCCGGGTGTCATCTCGTTTCCTTTCATGTTTTCAGATTGTTTGTGTTTAATGTGGATGATGAATTTATCTTCAGACGACTCCAATATGACTAATTAACTCTGATCTATAGCAACCAGATGTTCAGATGACGGCAGCCAAACTCTCTCTCTCTCTCTCTCTCTCTCTCTCTCTCTGTGTTTTACATTCATGCACATTAAAGTCAGCGCTGTGTGTCCGTGCTAAGCTCTACACTCTGCTCTGCATTTTACATCATAACATTTACATCTAATAACATCACCTAATGCACCTCATGTGTGATATGGGAATACTTATAATCTGCAGTCTGCTCGTAACACGTAATAAATATTTAAATCGCACACTGTAATACAGACAATTTGCTTCAACTTACATAAACACACACAGACACACAAATACACATATACTGTACACACACACACACACACACACAGAGCTAATATTAAACACACTAAATTTGATCTCTGTCTACTTTATTCTTATTTCATTCCAATCGACTACATTATTAATTTATAACACAACACTGTTAAATCCTGAATTCTGATTGGTCAAAAAGGTGTTGATTAATTCTCTATAACAGCAGCTCTGGCACTAGCACGGCTTTATATTAATGCAATATCGTTTCTATAGCAACAGCTCACCCTGTGCAGTGGATGATGGTAATAATAAGTAGATGTTAATTAACATATGCGTTATAATCGACCGCAGCTGCCACAATTCTTATCCTTCTTTCTGTATAACCTGGAATAGATTTTTGTATTTTTGTTTTTTTTAATTATTTTTATGTGTAAAATGCATGAAAGTTTAATCTTAGTCCTTGGTATTAATTTTTAATCGAGAAATTTTTTCTTTCTAGCGTCACTTCGAGTGTGAATTTAAATTTAATGCAGTGAATTTTTTAGTCCTTAATTTAACGCTTGAGGAAGGAGTCTCCAGCGTCAGAGGTTTAGCTTTAACACAAAGCTTTCGAATATCTTCAGGACAGAGGAGTTTACACTTCTCAGTAACAGAAGGTTCACGCTACTCTACCATGAATAAGAAACTTGTGAACTCATGAACTTTCCACAACATTATACAGTATATAAAAATGTATAAAAAGTATAAAGTGTCATTCTTTAATAAATAAAAACCATGATCACTAGCGAGAGGATTTATAGACTGACAGGAAACTAATCAGCTTTATGGCAGTAACAGAAACTCCTCTTCATCACAATATAGGGATGTTGATTATTTTAATAAAACAGCACCACTCCGAGAGTTTTATTCCTCTTACACCTATATTGTAATATATTAAAGTCCACCTGTTAGGCAAAATCCACTACTGTATGTAGTCATGCACTATGTAGTCATGCTTAGACAATCAGATGGGTCTCCAGTAATAAAGTTTAGCTTTGCTTTTTTCTGTAAGGGGCGTGGCTCAGCAGTAGCTCATTTACATAGAAACAGAAGCAGCTTGTTTGGAATAGGAGTGTAACAGAGGCAGTATGAGGTATGCATTATCTGAAGGGCATTAAAGGGATAGTTTTTTTTATTTTATTTGTCTTAAATGAAAATTGAGGTGCATGTGAGTACAAAAATCTCGTGTCAAGTTTGTCATGCGGAATGTGAGCACTTTTCTTTCTCCAGCACGAGTAATATGGCTGACAGAAGCTGTACGAGTCGTCCTGGTGAAAGAAAAGTGTTAAATTTGAACAAATACAGCGTAACTTTAAAAGATAACAACTTTTAGAAGTTGCAGAAGCTTCGCCTCAGCTGACGGCATGAGTCGAGGGGTGTGTGTTATTTGGATCAGATTGCTTACCTTGTCCTCACGTTCCGGTACTTATATGCAACTCAATTTTGATTTGAGACAGACTTGAAAAGAACCTGAACTTTCCCTTTAATATACTGTACAGACTTTGCAGGAGCTCTGAAACCTGTTTGTAACTTGTTAAAGAAATGTAACATATGGGACCTTTAATGGTTGTTTTATGCCACTGAACACATTTTACTTCTGCTGTGTGTTTGAAAACAAGAAAAAGAAATTAGAACTAATATACTTAAATATTTATATAGTTAAATATTTGACTGTGTTGTTTAATTTTTCTTTGAGAAGCTTAAGGGTAACAGTACACTGTGCATCTCTCTCTCACACACACGCACACACACACACACAACACACTCAGTGACACTCTGACAGTTTGTTATGAGTGACGTGTGATCCGTACAAATGTGAGGACTCATAAATCAGCCTGTCAGCGCCGGGGAGTTAAAAGGCCGACGGCCCGAGGCTCGGCTTTTACAGCTCGCGCTTGTGCTGATGAAACTCTGTGGGCTGCAGAATTATAGCTGTCAGAAACACGCCCACGTCAAAACCTGAAACTGGTGCACTCTCTCTCTCTCTCTCTCTCTCTCTCTCTTCCTCTCTCTCTTTCTCCATCTCTCTCTCACTCTCTCTCTCTCTTCCTCTCTCTCACTCTCCCGCTCTCTCTCTCTCTCTCTCTTTCTGCAAAATGAAACAGAGACGTCTTTCATGGTTTGGTAACTATTAGCACATCACTCTGACACCCTTCAGCTCCGGGCCTGCCAAACTATTCCCATCACACTGCAGCAATCCGGCGATCCGGCCCTGCTTTCATTTACCACTCACACGCCCTCATGTACACTCTCACACACACACACACACACACACACACACACACTCAGAGACATGCACTTGCATAAAGATAGTGGTAGACAACAGTGTTATCAGGGTCCTGTGTTGCGTTGCAGGAGGTCTTGATCTCATTTGCTTTGTGTGTGTCTGTATGAGTGTGTGTGTGTGTGTGTACATGTGTGTACCAGCTGTCATTCAGAATCAGCATCATCAGACATGGTTACACCCAGGGCTGTAAACCTGCCCCTCTATCTCCTGCATCAGTGCTCTACACGTAGCCCTGGTGTTCCTTCACGTTGTGTCACTGATACATTTCATTTGTTTCCTCTACGTCATCGTTTCTCTCCTTTCTCCTTCCATTTCTGTTCAATTCCTCAGCTTCCTTGGCTCGAACATATTGCATTTCCATACTGCCGACGCGTCCGTATCATAAACACGCCCTTTAAGCCTTCAGTCGAATGAAGAGAGAGAACAGAAACTCTACTGAGTGAAATGAACTCTACATCCTGCAGGAGTTTCTCTTCTGTTCAGCAACAACCGATCAATGACGTTTAGAACCAAACACTGGCTTTTAATAAAGTCCACGACACCAGGACGACTGAGAAGTTGTTGATTAATTCTCTGTAACAGCTGACATGACAGTTGTGCAGGTTTATATTAATGCATTTGTTTTAATACCGTATCGTTTCCATAGTAACCATGGATGCTCCACATTACTTGTTAATGTGTGTGCTAAAGGAGTTTTTCTTTTTTTATGTATGTAAGGAGTTACCAGTACCAGAAGGTAAAGCTGTAACTTAAAGTTTCTTCATGTCTTCAGGACAACTTTGCTGCACATGACATGCTGTCATTTTACTTAGAAAATAGAAAATAATAGAAGCTGGCAAGGGAGCAGTAAGGGACAACGTCTGGTTCTGAAAACCGAGTCCGACATAAAAGTGCCAAAACATGCAGTTCCTTCAGTCACCACTAGGCTCCAAAGGTGAATTTTTTGCTGATTTGAGTGATAGGTTTCAAACCGCTTGTCATTGCAGATGTCAAACCGCTAGCTGTCTGCTATGCATGACTTTAGCTAACCAGCTAACGGGAACTGTTGTAGTTTACTTCACTGCAAGAAATGTAGGAGTTGATATGAAACGAAGTGTAAGGTATGGAGGACGCAGTTCAATCAAATCCAAAGTACACAGTTAAACCTTGGATTGCAAGCATAATTCGTTCCGGAAGCATGCTTGTATATCAAAGCAATCTTATATAAAAGCAAATTTCCCACAAGAAATAATGGAAACTCACAATTAAACCCCAAAATATTCATATAAAAATAATGAATGCCAAATCTAAAGTAAAAATAAAACAAATGAACCTGCACTTTACCTTTGATAAGAATCGTGGCTGAAGTAAGACAAGAGAGGAGAGGAGTCACTACACGCTTTATGCGCATACACACACGTGATCATATATTAAACAGTACACACGCGCACAGATGTTGACTATACGAGTGACGCACGCGCACTGAGACTGAGCATGGGAGACGATTAGTCAGTTGGTGCTCCGCAGACAAAGCGCATTCATTCTGCTTGTAACTCAAGAACTCACTCATTTATTAAGTTTAGAGTCAGCTTCCTGGCAAGATGGTGATGAGCAGAGCTCCCAGCGCTGAGCTTCAAAACCACTCTTGAGTAAACCTGTGAGTGGCGCCACCAAGGGTTTGTCCAGTTCTCTTTATACAGTCTGTGTGGAACGAGTGTTTATAACTGCTATAACAAAAGGAAGAACAGCAACTAATTCATTTGGCTGATATTTCACGATGCTAACTATAAACTGATCAAAAGTGTGATTTGTCATTCGTCAAAAAGTACAAAACTATTGGCATTAGAGCTGTGACTAAATCACTTGTGCAAATTAATCAGTGTTATGTTGGTTGATTCAGTTAATTGAATATGTTAATCAGTTTTAGATTCAGAATTGGTTCACATGTTTTTAATCGTAAATTAAAAATCCCTCCAGTTTTTTCTTTTGAACTTATGAGCAATTGGCGCAACACCGCCACCTACTGTACTGGAGTGTGGATAGCTTTGACCAAGATATGAGTGTTTATCAAATACTTTTAGTAGATTTTATATCTTAAAACCTGTAAGAAATATAACTGCTTGAGACAAATCAGACAATAAACATCAATGCTACTGAGTCAAATTGAACTGAAAATTGAGGAATAACCCTCTTTGTGTTGTGCTGTTATAGGAAAACAATCAGCTCAGAAGTGGTAACAGATCACCGGATCGAGAGTAGATCGTCTTTCAGTAACAGCCCAACCCCAAGCGTCTTATTCTTCACTGACTCTATGTAACAATATACAAAGAAATATCTCTGACCAATCAATGATCTTCTATATTTCTAGCTCCGCCCACACGTCCCTGTTTGGCTACTCAACAATGGGAAGAGTAACATAATTTAACATTGCTTCATAGATTTCAGGTCTGTGTATAAACACATCCTCAATACCTCTAACTTTACCAACATTCACAAAGTCTTTTATTTATACATCCAGAGAAAGAGGGGGTGGAGCTAAAACAGAAAGAAGAAGCTCCGGGTCAGAAGGAGGTCTTATTTGTACTGCGGAGTGAAAAGTTCAGTGTGTGTGTAATGGTGCTATCCATTTAAATGTCTAAAGCATCTCCCCTCCCTCCTGTCATCTCTCTCTCTCTCTCTCCCTCTCTCTCTCTCTCTCTCTCTCTCTCTCTCCCTCGTCAGGTCCTGAGTTACTGCGCTGATGGATGACGCCAAGCTCTGTGTATTAGCATCCAAATGCATAAACACACACTCCAACACCAACACACTGGCCAATTTGCTTGATTTATGACAGGGTAGGAATGTGGGCGGGGCATCAGCCTTATAGGGAATTCCTCATCAGTGAATTATAGGGTCATGGGGTCAATACCCAAGCCCCCATGTCCTCACTGCTGACTAGCTCACATTTTCCAAAAGTCATTAGTCAATAGTTAAAGGCGTCCACTCGTCAACTCGAGGTATTCTTCTCAGCTAGCAGTTCCTTCTGTGTTCACTGTGGATTCAAGCGTTGTGAATCCAACATGTCCGCTTAAACTGTGTACAGTGTAACATTCCCCTTGGCTTTAGATCAGTTCACATAGCACTTGTGGTCACTCTGTTATCTCTGTCTGTATCCCTGAGGTCCTCACCTGCCTCTCCATCTCACCTTTCACTCCTTCCGCTGCTACACTCTTATTAAACACTAATAATAAAGACTAATACTGTACTTTAAATACTAAACTAATACTGTACTCTTATAGACTAACACTCTGTACTCATGCTAAACTCTAAAAGAATAATCTAATACCAAACTCTAATGCTATGCACTATTACTACACTTTAATACTATACTCTAAGAGTGTATACTAATATTATACTTTAGTACTAAACTCATGCAATATTCTAATACTAAACTTAATAATAATATTTATTAATATTAATCTCTAATGCCATATACTAATACTATACTTCAAGACTACACTCTAATACTACTCTCCAATACTATACCTTAATATTTCTCATGCTTACATCTAATGCTAATCACTAATATTATAATTTATTATAACAAATTGCTATAAACAAATGCTATATATTTTTAACTCTATATATTTTATAACTCTAATTCTACACTCCCTGTCTTGACATTAGGACTTAAGTATATTTAATAACCGAATTCCAACTAAATACTAAACTTAAATATAAACCTTGAGTTTTATACCTTAGTGTGAATTTCTAACCTTAAAGCCAACTTTACTGCTATAATATAATAAATTCTAAATACTTTATCTTTAATCACTAGCAAACTATTTATACTTTATTATATACTAAATTATTTTAGGGATTTTATTTCTAAATACTAAACCTGGTATAATACACAGCTCTAATATAAACACTGTCCAGTAGGAAACTTTCTAAATAATAATAATATAAACTGTAAAATTGTAATATTTATATATTTGTCACATTAACACTAAAATAACCTATTCTTAGTTTAACACACACATGTATATATGTATACACACACACACACACACAAGCCTCATGTTCAGCTGACCTGGACAGACCAGTGTTCTTGTATGCGCTGTGACCTCTGACCTTTACAGATGACTCCTCCATGACCCCGGCATGGATGCCAAACTTCCATCACACACCCTCAAGCTTGCACACACATTCTCACACACTCGTCTATAAACTGAACACAGGGGGCTGACATGAGGCCTTCACCCTCTCAAAGAGGAGAAATTTGGGCACACACACACACACACACACACACACACACACACTGAGAGCCGTGGGCCATGTGCCTGCTGTCATTTGTTATTCATTATTCATCAAAGGACGCCCGGCAGATCAAAGGACGCCCGGCAGGAGCTCTGAGGACCACAGCAAGAGCCAGTCTGTCCTCAGTGTCCACAGGTCACCTTACAACACACACACACACACACACACACACACACTGAGTAAAAAGTAGGAGTTCAGTATGTATGTGCAGGCGTGTGTGCATAAGTGTGCACGTATTTGTGTGTGTGATTGTGAGTAAGTAGCGATGTGTGTGTGTGTGTGTGAGCCCTCCTGCTGCTCGGTAGGCATCGCTTGCAGCCCGCCGGCCCACTGTCACTGCCTGTAATTAATGAACACTCCACACACTCCAACAGAGGCCTGGCCTTACCATGAACTCAGCAGGAATTCACACAAACACACACACATGGACTTTCACACACACACTCCATACTGACACACAGTGTCACACTCTAGTGTTACTGCATTTGTGTTATCAGTGAGACATTTTCAGTCCTAAATTCTGTACTAAACTATGTAAAGTATTCTACAGTATAATATTTAGTCATGGGATCGTATCAGTACTAAAGTAGTTCACAATGTGAGACAAAACCTCCACCATATCACTAGACTGAGGACACTGTCCACTGCTGTGAAAAAGTATTTCCTGATTTTTTTCCGGATATACAGTACGTTACACTTAAATGATCCAGATAATAATATTGCACAAAGATAACTCGAGTAAAGACAAATTGCAGTTTTTAAATGATGATTTCATTTATTAAAGAAACACAGTGATTGACATGTATCAGTCTGGAAAGGGATACCGAGCCATTTCTAAGGCTTTGGAACTCCAGTGAACCATGATCTATATCACAAATATAGAAAACTTGGAACAGTGGTGAACCTTCTCAGAGGTGGTCGGCCTTCCAAAATTAATCCAAGAGCACAACAAGACTCCCAGGAGCTCATAAAAGAACCCAGAACAACATCTAAAGACCTGCAGGCCTCACTCAGTTAACATGATGGTCAGTGTTCATGATTCAGCAATTAGAGACTGGGGGTAAAAATGGTGTCCATGGGAGAGTTCCAAGGTGAAAGCCACCGCCGACCAAAATGAACACAAAGTCTCGTCTCACATTTGCCAAAAAATATCTTGATTATCCTCAAGACTTTTGGGCAAATATTCTGTGGACTGATGAGACAAAAGTTGAACATTTTGGAAGGTGTGTGTTCTGTTACATCCGTACTCTAAGAGTGTATACTAACTTCAAGACTACACTCGAGTACCATACCTCGACACTTAATTGCATAAAAACAACTTCATACCTACAGTCAAACATGGTGATGGTAGTGTGATGGTCTTGGACTTTGCAGCTTCAGGACCTGGACCACTTTCATAATTGATGGAACCATGAATTCTGCGCTCTACCAGAAAATCCTGAAGGAGAATGTCCGGCCATTAGTTCAGGACCTTAAGATCAAGAGCACTTGGGTTATGCAACAGGACAGTGATCTGAAACACACCAACACAACATTCACCTCTGAATGGATCAAAAACACAAAATGAAGGTTTTGGAGTGGTCTAGGCAAAGTCTGGACTTAAATCCGATTGAGATCCTTAAACAGGCTGTTTATGCTCAAAAACCCTCCAGTGTGTCTGAATTACAGCAATTCTGCATAGAATAGAGAACGAAATAATCATTTTAAAAATGCGTTTTGTATTTACTCAGGTTATCTTTGTGTAATATATATATTTCTGATGATGGAATCATTTAAGTGTGACAAATATGCAAAAAAAGGAAGGGGAAAATACTTTTTCACAGCACTGTATCCAGTATAAAATGATATCATGTTTCTAGAACAGCTGTGGAATGATGCAGATGATGCAAACTAAGGAAGGTATGTAACGAAACCCTGTTAATATCGTGATATCAATATTCTCATCGTATCACCTCCCTTTTATATCTAAGCAAATATAGAAACTCAATACTATCAGCTGAGGTAAGATTAGTCTAATTATTCAAAAAGTTCAAATCAGCAATGTCATTTGTTATAAACTATGTACCTAATCATTTTGATTCATACACATTTTCATATTTCATACAAATTTCCATCATTTTGTAAATTTGGATTGTGTAAAGCTGCTTTGAATAACGGCGGCACGGTGGTGTAGTGGTTAGCACTGTCGCCTTGCACCTCCAGGATCCGGGTTCGATTCTTGACCAGGCTCGATTCCCGTCTCTGTTTGCATGTTCTCCCCAGGGTTTCCTCTGGGTACTCTGGTTTACTCGGTTGGTACTGAGTACTTGATCGATTAGAACCTTGTCCAGGGTGAACCCTGCCTTGTGCCCTAAGTCTCCTGGGATAGGCTTCAGTGACCCCGCATACAGGATAAAGCGGATAGACGATGAGTGAATGAATTGAATAAGAAATGACCTGAATTGACAGTAAGAAAGTATAAACACAAATTTTTGTCATATTTCTCAATCTTTGATCCAGACTTTGAGAATGCATCCAGAAAATAAAAACAGAGATTAAAAAAACCCTCGACTTTATGTTGAAACAATTAAAAATGATCAGTAATGGAGTTACTGGGAAATTAATTTATCACAGCAAACACGTGGAAGAATGCGCTAGGTAGGATGAGACCAAAACGGAACTTTTTCACCTAAATAGAAATACGTTGTATGGTGCGGAAAACTAACACTGCACATCATCATCAAGACATGCTCCCGGGAAACATGGTGGTGGCGGCATCATGTTGTGGGGATGCTATTCTTCAGCAGGGACAGTGAAGCTGGTCAGAGTTGATGGGTGGAGCAGATGGATGGAGCCAAATACAGGGCAATCTTAGGAGAAAACATGTTAGAGTCCGCAAATGACTTGAGACTGGGGCGGAGCTTCACCTTTCAGCAGGACAATTATAGACAGGTGGACTCTATTTAATAATTAGGTGACTTCTGATGGCAATTGGTTCCATTATTGGTTCCATACAGTGTCTGTATCTGAATACAAATGCACGCCTTACTTTTCAGATTTTTATTTGTAAATAATTTTGAAAACCTTTCATCATTTTCCTTCCACTTCACAATTATGTACCACTTTGTGTTGGTCTAAGGCGAAAAAATGTGGAAAAGTTCAAGGGGTATGAATACTTTTGCAATGCACGGTAAATGAAATCGTCAAATCTTTGAAGTTTTGGGAGCTCCAGATCTTTGAGGTTTTCTTCTGTTAAAGATGTGTGATGTACATCAGTCTACCTTAGAAATAAACCGGTTTAATAAATAAACCACAGCGTCATTTTGCCGTGACGTTTAAAAATGTAGTGAGCGGAAAGTACAGTTTTTTAAACTGTAAAATGTAGACAGTAAAAGTCAAAACTTACATCACCGCCAGTAAACCACTTGAGTGTACAGTATGTACACTGTGTGTGTGTGTGTGTGTGTGTGTGCGCTTCCTCTTTGTACTTCAGTGTAGAAGTAGAGTATCGTAGAGAAAAGTGAATCATTTGAGGCAGTGAACTCCAGAGGAACAGGCCGAAGGCTGCCAGAGTTCCTTGGTTGACATTTGGACCACCTTCCACGTCCAAACGCAGAACAAAAGTTATGCTAGCACCTTCGTTCCCTCGACTCTGTTTAAAAACGCGAATAAAAAAGAAGGTTTGTGGAGTTACGATCGGAGCGGGGGCGGGAAAGAGTCACCGAAGTGACATTTCCACCATTAGGCTTGCTCTGTAAAAAATTATTTTTATTACTGCGTGCAGAAATCGAGCTCCGCTACGGCACTCTTGAGGATTAGCGCTAGAACAAATAGCCGCAGGCTCAGAAATAAATAAAACAGTAACGCGCCGCCTCCATATTTCATTCCGCAGTCATCGAGGGAGTGGGCAGGGAGGCCAAGCCAAACACTCGCAAGTTTGCACTCTCATAAATTAACAGTCTGGCAGTTGAAAGTGGACTAACTAATTCATCAGAAAAAAAATCCCCCTCCTCTCCTCTCCTTTCCTGGTCTTCTCTCCTCTCCTCTTCTTTCCTGGTCTTCTCTCCTCTCTTCTCCTTTCCTCTCCTCGTCTTCTCTCCTCTCCTCTTTTCCTCTCCTCGTCTTCTCTCCTCTCCTCTTTTGCTCTCCGTTTCTTCCTCCTCTTCTCCTCTTCTCCTTCTTCTTTCCCCGCTGTTTAAATTCATCGCTTCCATTTTTCCACTGAACCTGACAGTTCCTCTTCTGAGACACGAAGGAGGCGATTTATTAGAAACGAGTGCCGAGAGTGTTCACAGAGATTAATCTGGATTTCATGTGCTGTAATAATTCAGTGTAATGATAAGAGTTATGGAGGAACCTGATGTAGGAATTTACGCAGGAGAGTGATCACTGAGTCGAGGAAATATATTCAGTTCTATTCCAAATAGTTAAAAACTCATTTTTTAAAATGATTTAGCAGAATTTGCATTTTTATTTTTTTTTGTTTTTAGCCCAATTTCTTGTTACTTTAATCATAAATAGTTTTTTGTTCAGATTTTTCTTCTAAAGTAACAAAGTTTTAAAGGACTCTAAAGTCATTTTTATCCTAACTTAAGTACATTTTCAACTACAGTTACAACTCTTTTATATTTTCTACCAATTAAATCAATTTTGTATTCTCTCGCTCGCTTGCTCACTTTTATCTCTGTTTTTTTATTTTAATTTGCCCATTTTTTTCTTCTAATTTTCTATTAAATCTCACAATAAACTTAAAACTATTGGATGTTAAATAAAAAAAGAAATGTTCCCTTTTTTGACTCATTATAAACATAATGACATATTTAACATAAAATAAAATTAGAAAAAATTATTACTCATTCTACTCCTAATGTAGTTGTTCTTTGCTAACATTTCTCTTAAAAGCCATTAATATTTGCCCCCAATTTACAAATTGTAATTTTTTCTGACTAAATTTAATCCTAATGTAGATAATTGATTAGTTTTCCTCTAATTTTAGCCATTTCTTTTCTTTTTTTTCGCTCATTTTCCAATCTTTACTAATTTAAATCAAGTTAAATATGAAGAAAAATGTTTTTTTACTACTACTTATTTCCTTCTCAATTCATATAGCCATATTTGTATATTCCAAAGTATGTGAAGTCACCTCATCTTTCAGAGCTGAAAAAGTACCGAGAGCAATCAGTTTCGGAAATGTGAGATCAGTGACACTCCACTGAAGCCAGAAATCACGATGTTAAATTGAAGATTGCATTCTTACAAACATTATCACAATTAAATCCCAGAAATTAGCTTAGATCATCTACTCAGTGAGGTGTATTCCAGCCCCTATCAAAGACAAAAGGGAATGTTCCTTTTTCCACTGATCCTGGATCAGCTTTCTGATCTCGTCAAAACACTGTGGATAAACTGTTAGAAATAGCTTTTCTCTGCTCCCAATCCTCACCCCCCCTCTACCCCCCCCTCCCCTCCCCTCGCCTGGACTCTCGTAATGGTTTGGCCCAGATAACGTCCTGTTTGCCCTCAGGTGGGTCTGCAGCACATTGAGCTATCCTGAGGGTGATTTCATGCCGCTGATGTGATCAGGAGAAATCCGGTTTGGTGCTGAAATGTATTTTGGCAGGGGAGAGACTGACGATGAGGGAGAAAACACAGAGAAGGCTTCTGTTCTCAGCTGAAATATGGCTGTTGACGAGGCTGTCACTGCCGGCACTTCAGCAGTGCGCTTAAATTCAGGCCAGAGGAGACTAAATGAAAAGATCTAGGCGTGTGATATGTTTACCGGTTACTCACACTTCATAAGAAGCTTACAGACAGGATGCTGGGACAAATTTGGAATAAATCTGTTGGGATCTTGGTCCTGACAAAATGTGAACGATATCTTTAGGGGTGTCTTTACTTCAGAGATGATACAATTTCACACAGCTTGGGAAGAATTCGGTATCAGTTTAAAGCATCTAGGGATATAATTTCATCTGTTTTGATTCAGATCTTGCGAGACGGCCTTACTAGGACTGACAGATACTGAGGACACACTTCCCTTAGTGAAACTGAGGGGTCCTAAGGACACCCCTCCATTACAAGGACTGAGGGGTACTGAGGACGCTCTTCATTTACTGGGACTGAGGGGTACTGAGGACACACCTTCTTTACTGGGAGTAATGGGTACTGAGGACACCTATTACTGGTACTGATGGATACTGAGGACACTGGGAGTAATGGGTATTGAGGACACACCTCCTTTACTGGAACTGATGGGTATTGAGGACACACCTCCCTTCATGGTCTCATCTCCTTCACAACCTTATTATGATTGACATGTACTGTACAAAGATCACACCTTCTTTACTGTGATTGTCAGGCATAGTAACCACACCCTTTCACTGTGATTGACAGGCTCAGAGGCCAATTGACGGACACAACTAGGCCTTCTTGCTCTAGGATTGCTGCTGCTTAGGATTCATTAAGTACTTGTTGGCGTCCTCCAGCCTGGCAAAAACTGCTGTCAGCAAACTGTCTCCTCAATTTAATAGTTGACCACAAAGACAGACAGACACACACACACACACACAGTTACTACGGTAACTAAGATATTATTACAGAGGCCAAAACACCAAACATGAGCTTGTTCGTCTCTCAGGTGTAGTGTGTAACGTAAACCCCACCGCTCTGAGCTGCATGCGTCACCTCCACTTTCATGGAGTGACTTTGATGAGATGGCCTGCAGCCAGGACTAAGGCCACCCACCCACCCACACACACACACACACACACACACACACACACACACACACACACCTGACACTGCATGTGTGTATATATTAATGTGGAATCAGTTTTGACATGTATCTCCAAGAACGCTGTGCTTAACCTCTAGTTTGTGTTCAGGAACATCCTGAATTCACACACACTCTGGGTGTTTTCCCAGGAGGCACAACTGAGTCGTACGGTGTCCAGGAACGATTGCCCCCCTCCTCACTCCCCCACTGGCAAGTGTTCATATTATTATAATTTTTTATATTTTCACTCTCTGATACAGCAGGTGGCACCTACAGGAGTTGGTTTGCGAGCTGCCGTTAAACGCAAACAGAAGAAGAGAATAAGGACGTTAAACAGCCCCTATTATGCGTTTTCAAAGATGATCTTTCATGCAGTGTGTCACGTAGCTGTATGTGAACATAAACTATCTGCAAAGTTGTGACGCAGATAGTTTTTGTCTATTTAAAAAAAAGAGTCGGCTCACATTCGCCTAAACGAGTCGTTAGCCATTCGAATCTTTCTCTGTTACGGATCCACGTCACTACGTAACATATTTGCATAATGTCCGCCCACGTTCTACGTCGCGAACA
>JAQMYL010000014.1:23544397-23572455 GCA_030014365.1 Clarias pachynema | reverse complement strand
CGTATAAGCATTTCACTGCATATCGTACTGTGTATGACTGTGTATGTGACAAATAAAATTTGAATTTGAATTTGACAAGGCCGCTACTGTAGTAATCAGTGCCAAAAATACCTCCCACTAGTTCAGGCCAGTTCTAACTTTAGCTTAATAATGAACTAGCATGACATACGTAGCATGCTAATCCTTCTGTTATTGAACTTCAAAGCAACTTTTTGTGTATGTTAAACTTTCAGGTCATTTCATACAACAGCTGGGCATACAATATGTGTGTGTGTGTGTGTGTGTGTGTGTGTGTGTGTTTCGTTTTACACTTGAGAAAGCGAGCAGATAGAGTGGAGAAAAGGCGGATGTTTCGTTGCCCTGATGTTTCACTCCTGAAATGGGTCGTGTCGTATTTGAAGATACGCCAAACACCTTCTCGGGTCTGATGGGATTTTTACGCTTCTTGTATGTGTGTGTTTGTGTGTTTTTTTTCTGCAGCATGCTCTGACCTGATTTGTGGGTTATGTGCTCAGATCAGGACGTGTGTGTGTTTTGGGGAGTGTGTTTTTCCTCACTCGACCGCTGATAACTTCACCATGTGGAGGACAATGGCTGCTTTTGTTTCAGCCTGAGCAGTGCGCTTAAATTCACAAGTGTGTGTGAGTGTGTGAGTGTGTGTGTGTGTGTGTGTGTGTGTGCATATGAGGCATTTACGGCCCAAATAAAATTCCCTCATTAACTTCAAGGCATGCTGGTGATTTCAGAGAGACAGACAGACAGAAGGCACACAGACAGGTTAATCTGAACGCCGCTTTAATACTAAACTCATGAAACAGCTCTTTAAGCCTGTACGCTGTGAGGAGTCTCTGTTTCCCGAGACGCTGATTAATCCGCTACGCCAGTCTTTGGAAATTCACTCGGAGTCTCGTGAATTAGTCTCACGGAAACACTCCCTTGATGTCTTAATCTTCACTCTGTCACATCCACACGCAAATATTTACCGTCTCATCAGCCCATTACACGCGTCTCGAGATGCTCAGTGCTGATTATCTGTGATGAGTCACGACCTGCATGATCTCTCTCTCTCTCACACACACACACACACACACACCAAATGTACATCATTTAAGATTTTACTGCAAGCGAGGATCTATAGATTTCAGTTTTAACTTCATTCACGCCATTCGTTGTTTTGTTGGGCTTAAAACATCCTCAGAACACACACAGTTAAAAGATGAGCTTCTGAATTTATCCAGACCCCCTCTGCCCTCTGGACCTGTCTGACTCGTCCTGGTGTCCCACTTCTAGTTGGGGATCTCGTCGCCCCGTGTGGTCTGTCTGGGATGCGTGTGGTGACTGGGGACGATTCCACTTTTCCTACAGTCTACCTGAGCCTCCAATAACGAACTGAAACAGATCTCCTGTTATACTGAACGTCCAGCCTCCTAACACACAGTATAAATGCAGATCAATCCCTGCTATCCGTTATCACCCAGATGAGGATGGGTTCCCTGTTGAGTCTGGTTCCTCTCAAGGTTTCTTCCTATTACCATCTCAGAGAGTTTTTCCCTCAACACCATCGCCCTCGGCTCGTTCATCAGGGACGATCTGATCATTCTGATTCACACACATTTTCTCACATTTCATACAAACTTCCATAATTTCTTATGATTGTGTAAAGCTACTTTGCGACAATAACAATTGTTAAAAGCGCAATACAAATAAAACTGAATTGAATTGAATTGAATTTTGGTGTGAGGAGAAAGGCCTAAGAAAATACATTTTCTAAAAAAATTTAAAAAGAAGAAATTAACAGGTTATAATAGCCTAGATAACAACTATAGGTTAGCAGAATGTTCTTAGAATGTTGTAATTTTTGGTCCCTGGAACTTTTCAACTTCTGGAACTTTCAGTTTTCTGGATGTTTTGGGAACAGTTAGGATAGTGTTCTGGGAATGTTAAGAATAATGTTCAAGAAATATTTAGGATAACTTTCCAGGACTGTTTAGATTAACGTTATGGGAATGTTAAAAATAATGTTCTGGGAATTTTTAGGAGAACATTCTGGGATTGTTCAGGAGAATGTTTTGGGACTGTTAAAAAAATAATAATGTTCCTCAGAATTTTTAGGATAACTTTCCTGGAATTCCTGTTCCTGTTTCCTGTTCTAGAAATGTTTAGTGTAATATTATGGGAATGATTAGGATAACGCTCTGGAAACGGTTAGGATAATGTTCTGGAAATGTTTAGATTGATTGATTAGGTTATGGGAATGATTAGGATAACATTCTAAGAATGTTAAGTATCATGTTCTGGGAATGTTAAAAAATAATGTTCTGGAAATGTTTAGGGTAATGTTATGGGAATGGTTGGGATAATGTTCCGGATATTTTGGGGATAACTTTCCAGAAATATTAGGAATAATGTTCTGGGAACGTTTAGGATAGCATTCTGAGAATGCTTAGGATAATGTTCTGGAAACACTTAGGATAATGTTCTAGGTATGTTTAGGATAATATTCTGGGAATGTTAAGAATAATGTTCTGGGAATGTTTAGGTTAACGTTATAGGAATGATTGGGATAATGTTCTGGAAATTTGGGGGCTAATTTTCCAGGAATATTAAGAATAATGTTCTGGGAACGTTTAGGATAGCATTCTGGGAATATTTAGGATAATGTTCTGGAGACTCTTAAGATAATGTTCTGGGAATGTTTAGGATAACTGTCCCGGAATATTAAGAATAATGTTCTGGGAATGTTTAGGATAATGTTCTGGGAACGTTCACGGATTCTGGGAACATTCTGGGAATTTTTAGGATAATGTTCTTGGAATGTTTAGTATGACGTTCTAAGAAATGTTAGGATAATGTTCTAGGAATGTTTGGGAAACGATTTGAGAATATTTTCAGGTTGTATAATATTTCAAGAACTATATTTGTAGGTCTCTGAAAGATTGCTTGTATTTTTTTTTTAACATTTGTTTAACATTCTGGTAATGTTTTGGTTATCATTTTGTGGAACACTTGGGTAATCTTCTCGGAACCTTTTGAATAACTTTCAGGGATCATTTTGAATAAATTTCAATGGCCCTTTATTATGTTTCAAGAACTAATTTATTAACTTATATATTTATATTCATTATTACTTAATGTAT
Organism: Clarias pachynema; assembly: GCA_030014365.1. Lineage (NCBI taxonomy): Eukaryota > Metazoa > Chordata > Actinopteri > Siluriformes > Clariidae > Clarias > Clarias pachynema. The sequence goes on along the minus strand of JAQMYL010000014.1, from coordinate 23,569,318 downwards.
AACTTTATTTCAGAGTTTTATTTATAACTTTCAACTTCTTCTCATTTTTCTACAGTGTTGGTCAGATCCATATATATATATATATTTAATAAAGCAGAGGCAGTTCTGCTCTGGTTTTCCCATTAAAGAACCCGCAGCTGAAATGTGACAGAGTCCTCAGTAAGACCGAAATGTTCATCTGATGTTTTGACTGAGAGCCACTAATTACATTTAGCATCGACCGCTAACTGGTCAGGGGCGCTGAGCTGTCAGGACACATCCAACTCCTGTATGTCTGTTGGAATCTTTTCATAAATGCAGCATCACTTCATCAGGCAAATCAACTGTCAAGTAACTAAACGTGTGACATGTCTGCTTTTCCTGTCTGTTACTTTCCATACTTTTTTAATCGCAGCTGGTTTTGCTATAACACACACACACACACACACACACACACATTCCATGCTTCGTGAAGTTGTGCTGATCTTTATTATTTGATCCGGAGTTTGTGGTGAAGAACCACAGAGCCGATGTGAGCTCTGCTTTTCCTCATCCCTCAGGCCCACTGGCCAAATGTCACTCACACGCCATAAACCTGTCGCGTTCCTCTTCTTTCAAATGCTTCTTATTTCTGGAGATGACACAGCCCCGCCTCTGGCCTCTGGACGCTCCACGCCGCTCGCACCTCATCCTTCAGGCGCACCTAATTAAATATGAGTGATTTGCATGCGCTGCCTCTCCCACTCAGATCTTCTTACAATTCCTTCTCTCTGTCTCTCTTCTTTAATCTCTTTCTCCGTGCTTAAATCACGACCGGCAGGTCGGCTCTCGGCCCACAGCGCCTTCACATTACAGCCGGAGCTCGGCTGAGCACGCTCAGGCAAATAACACACGCACTAAAATAGACCTGTAGAAAAAAGAAAGAAAGAATCAAAGACTAAAGATACAAACGCTGGTCTTGTGTTTGTCACAAGAAAATAAACGAGTGCATCATGTCTTTCCATTCCAACATGGAGATAATAAACAATTCATTATCAGCCAATATAAAGAACCACAAAGTCATATTAAATTCTGGATTCTGATTGGTCAAAATGTGTTTATTTTATTAATTTTTTATGCACCCATTATAATCCATTACGGTTTCTATAGTAACAGATGTTTTACTGTAAACTTAAAACGTAAAAGGATTTAAAAAACATTTTAAACTACAAGTGTCAGTGGAAAAGCTGTAAGTTTTTAGTTTCTAGAGTAGTTTCTTCATCAGACCGCTTCATTCTTTGTCTGTAACCAAGACGAGGGTTTTTACAGATGCTAGCTTATTTAGCTAACACTAAGAAACTTACACAATGTATGAAAAAAGTAACATTGTGTAATCATTTGTAATATTACAAAAACATCAAAGTCAAGGTTTAAAGTGATCAGAATCCCGCAATGTCATAAGGACGTTTTGAAGTATTGCGTTTAAAAAAAAAAGGAAAAAAAGATTGATATAATTTAAAGATAAAAATGGTCTAGCACAAACTGAAACGTGACAGATTCAGCGGTTAACTTAAACAAATTCACAGAGTTGTTATTCTGTAACATTGGGGGAGGAGGGGAAAAAGATCTTAAAGCGTATCCTCGTGTCTGTGATTGTTTCGCTGTTCAAATGGAAATCTGATCACACAACTACTAAATGTTCCAGAAGCAGGCCGGATTGTGTTCTGCGTAAAAGCACAACATGAAAAACCATTAGCGTTGTCTTTTTTTTTTTTATAGGTTGCTATCCTGAAACCTTGACAGATTCTGCGGTTTGGGAACAAAAAATTCCCACATCCGGGACATTCGGGAAAAGCTCAGAACATGAGCGGTGGAGTTCGTTATCTGACGTACAATCTTTTAAACAAAGCTCTTGGTCTTATGGACGCACATGGGGTTAATCATAGTTTTACTCGTTTATTATATTTATTATATATATTCTTCAGTGTTTCTTTTAACACCCAGTCCTCTGCGGTGTTTCTCCCCCCTCTAACTGCCCCAGGGGTACCGAGCTCCTGCCGTGAGCTACACTGTTTATTGTGACTCGCAGGATCAGAGCAGAAAGCGAGCTCTTGTCTCCGGATGTGTAGGTGTTCCTTTCAACCTTTTGTTTGGCGAGTGTATTGTTAAAAGCGCTGGCCTGTGATACCACCACGCATTAGCAAAACACCTCCGGGCTTAAAGGGACCGCTCCTCTCCTCTTCTCTTTTTTAAACAAGACTCTGGCTCTTTAAATATCCCTGACAGGAAGTGGCCATCAGTCATGTGCAGGGAGAACCAGCTGTTCGAGCCCACTTCAAGGCCAGACATGAAAGGAGCTGATCTTCTGTTCTTCCAACCCTCCCTTTTATTCTTTCTCTCATTCTCAATCTTTTTTTTACATTTACATTCTATTCCTCCTCCTCGTTCTCCTCCTCCTTTTCTTCTTTTTTTTTATCTGCTACTTCTACTTCATCTCTGTGGTGCTTTGAGAATTCCTTTCTTACTTTCTCACTTCCAGATCTCCTCCTGTCTCTGTCCTCACTTATTAACTCACCTACTCAGCCTTTAGCATGCTAGCTATTCCGCACACTAGGTTAGCAAATCGCTAGTAGAAGATGCTATTATAATGCGTATGATTACGACTTTGTAAAACGTACACAATGTGATTTAATATCAATTCTAACATTTAAACATTTCCAATAAGACAAAATTAACATTATTAAAATGTTAGCATGAATGTTTTCTTCTGTAGGAAAAGCTTAAACTTTTTACTTTATTGCATAAAGTTTCTAATAATTTACCAAGTTAGGGAATTCACTAGCTAGTTGTTCTTTTAAAAGAATGAAATTGTGTCCAGAAGTCCAGAAATTGTGATTTAGTCATGGCAACTCCAATTGGCTAAATAAATAAATAAATGAAATTGGATAATGTGGAAGAGACGTTCTAAACTTGTTTTTAAACTTTTTACATTAAAAATTACAGCGTAAATTTTGAACCCTTCGTATGAATCAATTTTTAAGAAAACAGGTCTTCTTCAAATTATTACAAAATGATTCTACTAAATATTATTACAAGTTGTGTTGTAACTTGTGGTGTAAGTTCAACCAACTTAACATTTCTTAGCAACTTAGCAAATTAGTTAGTTGACTAATATTACTTTTATAACATTATGAAAACATCACCATTTATATTTCCCTCAGTGAAAAAAGTTGCCTGAATGAGGTAGGAATCTTAGAAATGTTAAATAAAAAGAAAATGGTAATAAATTACATACAGTTACTCAAGCTGTAAGAACGTCCTGAAAACCTGACCATGGTTTGGGAACTAAAAGTTCTTTCTACCTGTTTGAAACTGTTACCTTAGTGACAAGTTAAGTAGACAGTTACCTAATACGAGCTTTTATAATGAGAAGTCAAACTTCTTGTTTGACTGTACTGGGACTTGTAATGAAGTTTCTGATGAATGAAGGTATAAAAGCGGTTGACATTTACAGAAGACTTCAAGCACAGTACGGTGATGAGACTCTTTTAAAGAAGGCTGTACGTTCGTGAATGACGAGCCTGCCATGGTGGCTCTGTGCCAAAGTGAACATTCAGCGAGTGGAACACGTGACCCTTCAAAAAATCTTAACTGCACACACAATCATTCACCAACACCACTTGCACATTACAGGAAGTTCAGGCTTTCAGTTCAGGCATTATTCATCACATATACATTATTACACAGTGAAATTCTTTATTCTTCACATATCCCAGATTCTTGTTATTAGGCTCGGGTCAGAGCGTTAGCCATATTATACGGCGCCCCTGGAGCAGACAGAGATAAGAGCCTTGCTCAAGGGCCAAACAGCAGCAACCTTTCAGAGCTGAGGCTCGAACCGCAGACCTTCCGATCAATAACTCAGAGCTTTAACACACTGGGCCACCACCGCCCCAGATGTTGCCACATCCCCCGTACACTCGTGACCTCCACATGTTTGGGCCTTTAAAGCAGTTCCTGGGAGGCCAGCATTTCATACATGGAGCAGGCAGTCTGATCATGGTTCCAGCATACTGAGAAAACGTTCTACTCTGTGTCCAGAAATCAGACAGAATAAATCTAGAGTGATGAAAATGAATTTCTGTAATTTAATTATTTCATTATTAAAATGTTAGCATTAACACGTCACTAAAACAAAAAATTTCTACAGCTATAGCAATAGGAGAAAATTAAAAAAAAAAGTTTTACAGACCTAAAAGTATGCAAAGAAAATGAATCTTCATCGCTATGAATCTTTTTGCTGTGCGAACACAAAGCGGTTCACACACTCTAGGATGGATTGCGTAGCGTGTTAAAGCATGACATGAAAAATCACAACATCGGCTGAGGTAATACGCCCGCTGACAGGTCGATCCCAGCAGCAGTGATGTGTGTGTGTGTGTGTGTGTGTAGAGTGAGATGACAGATCAGATCACTTCATCCGCTGAGGCTTTGTGCGTTTACACTGCAGCTGAGGAGCTGCGGCGTGAAGAGTGATGCTTGGCGTTAATAGCGACAAGCCAAACAGCGGGAGTGTCGACTGAAGCGGAATCGGACTTTCCATAATCCGCACTTTTCTCTTTCATAAAAGTGACGCGAGCTGGTTTTAGTCGGTGTGATTTCCACAGATTCCTGTGCTGGACGCTCTAATGGACTCACTAACGATCTTTTAAGACCAGACCTCCCGTGAAAAAGACTTCTGCGTAGTTTCCATCATTAATCTGATAGTTTTTAGAAAACCGTGACACGTAGACGAACGTTTTCTAAATTTCTTTCTGATAATAGAGTAAAAAATCCATTTATTTACAATTTCTTGTATATAAGATTACAGCAAAAACACATTTTAAAAAGATTTCTAGAAATTCTTAGTAATTTTAGGTGTGAATTTCTTAAAATTCATATTTGTGCTTAGTTTTAGAAAATGAAAACCTAACATTAGTGAAATTTTCTGCTAAATGAAATAAATTCTTGATTTTAAGAAATGTACACTTAAAATGACTAAAATATTCTAGAAATAAGCTACTTAATTAAAAAAATTTTTGTGTAATCTTAGATTAAGAAATTGTAAATTAATATATTTTCACTTGCTATGATGATTTTTTTTATTTTTTTTGCAGCGTACGTTACTGTAGCTTGTGTTGCTATGATATTGTGTGTACGTTATAAAACTGGTATTGGTGCTAAGCAGTACAGTATGCCAGGCCAAATAAAAAAAAGGAAAAAGAAAAGCTAGTGATGAATATGTTAGTTCTAAGGTTTATGAGACCTTTAAATTAAAATTGCTGTAAGTTTGTTCTTCTCCCATTGGTTATGATTTTGTTCTGCAACCAAAGAACTCTTACACAAGGACAAACCCAGGCTGAAATTCTTTTTCAGAAGGTTTTCACACCTCGGTCAACCACAGCATGACAGCTGGAGCCGTGTTACAGATTACCGTCGCTGATTACTCATACTGAGGATCATTAATTATCCAGACAGCGACGCTGTAATAATACCTGCGACACTTCACCTGCCTGTACTCATCTGTCAGCTAGTCAGAGCGAGCCTTTCTGGGTGCGCCCATTTATGAGTGTGTGTGTGAGTGTGTGTGTGTCTGTCTGTCTTCTTTTATGTTGCCTGTAAATGACAGGATGTTGACAAGTCCAAACCCTCAGCTAACATAACCCTAAACACGCAGTCTCAAATACACAACGTGTTACACTACACAAAGCAAAAAAACAAACAAAAAAACACGCTAGCCAGCGGCTCCGCCCCTCCCCGGGGTCAACAGTTCAAGCTTTCTGTCTTATTGTCATTTTTATTACATGAACCACGTAAGTGTCGGCTTTCATCCGTCTCTGCAGGTGTGCGTTGTTTTCACCACCGCACCAGCACCCAAGATCTGGACCCGTACACCTTTTCACACACCGCGTTCTTCTTCTGCAATCAATCAAAGAATATGTTTTGTAAGGACATGGCAAGCATCTGGACTTCTGTAGCTTCTGAAAATAACTAGCAGTTCTCGAACACCCGTGTCTATTTTCATACCAGATGTTATTTCTTCCTCATCTCGCTCAGGGGCAAGATTCCAACCACCATTCGTGGAGGTGCGAAGCAACTATGCTAGCAGCCTTGCTAGCAATCTTCTTCGATGTTTTTCTTGCGCAATATAATAACTCACCTTCTGCTAGCTATCTTTGTAGCAAACCTATCATACTACAATACTAACATGAAATGCAGCACTAGCTGAGCTAAGCAGTTACCTAGTTAAAGCTAACATAGTGGCATTTTGGGTAGTAGCTAGCTTAGCGCATGTTGCTATGATATTGTGTGTACGTTATAAAACTGCTATTAGTACTAAGCACAATGCCAGGAAACGCTAGTGATGACCTTTAAATTGAAATTGTAATTTTTTTGAATTACAGCTGCTAGCAATATTACAAATTTATAAAAGCGAGATTACAGTACCACCCAGGTAACAATTTTAGATTCGTAGAATGATCTTTGAATTTTATGAGTTCTGCTTCTTAGACTGTTCAACTGTCCAGTTTTTTGGATGTTCTGGGTGCATTTTAGATTGTTTGGGGAACATTCTGGGAATGTTCTGGATAATGTTCTGGGATTGTTTTGGATAATGTTTGGGGAGAATTTGGGGGACATTCTGGGAACATTTTGTATACTGTAATACTCTGAAAATGTTGTGATTAATGTTTTGGGATAAAATTTTGGGAACGCTGGAGGAGCATTCTGGGAAGTTTTTGATAATGCTATGGGAAGATTGTGATTAATGTTGTTGGAATGCTTTTTAATAACATTTTGGGAACATTGTGGGAACATTTTGGATAATGTTCTGGGAATTCTGCAATTGCATTTTTGGGAATGTTTGGGAAAAATTCTAGGTAAGTTTAGGATAAGGTTTTAGGGATTTTCGAGAAAAAATATGGGAACATTGTTAATAATGGTCCTGGAATGTTGTGAATAATATTTTGGGAATGATTTTCTATTAAATTTTGTGAACACTGAGGGAACATACTGGCAAAGTTAGGGGAAGATTTTGGGAATGTTTTGGATAATATTCCCGGCGGCAAATTGAATATTGTTTTGTGACCATTTGGGGAACATTCAAGGAAGGTTTTCTAGCTAGGTTTGTATAAATTAGTATAATATAATTTCAAGAACTATATTTTTTAGATTGTGGGAACATTGCCTGTACAGCAGTTTCTGAATTGCAAACATTTGTATAATGATATAATGAAATTATATTGATTTAGCTAGCTAACAAACACAGTGTGTTAGTTTCAGTAACATGCTAGCCACCGTTAGTGTTGTGTTGAGAAGGCTAGCTTACTTAACTTATATCTCTACAGTATTAAAGTATTAAACAGTAAAAAAAGAAGTTTATGCTAAGCAAAAATAAAGGCTGTAATCAGGTTTATGAGCAGATTATAAAGTTATGCTTTCTACAAATATCTGATCTGTTAGATAATTGATTTAATAAACACATGAAAGTGCAAATTGGAGACAGAGACAAGTGTGAAGGGTTTTATTTAACATGAAATTTAAAGATGTATGTACTGTGTGTAATCATGGAACATACTGTACGTTAACATGTAGCACCATACAATGACGCACAACATCATGCTATACACATGTGACTTTGATACTGGTCCTCATTGTGTTATAATGTATCTTATAAACTATTTTGAACACTTTAGGCTTTGTCATTGTGCAAGTTAATATAAAGTTTCTTTATTTACATTCAAGCTTTTAGATTTGTTTTTGTTGCTTTTCCCACTCTGTTATCGTGGCTACACATGGTCCCTGGTTTCTCTCAAGATTTGCATGACTAATTTATTATTATTATTTTTATTTGGAAACATTTGATCTTGCTCGCATTTATGGTCAATATCCTGTTTCGTTCTCTGTATGCAAATCATGTCACTCCTCTACACACACTTTTCTCGGCTGCAGGTCTGACTATGCAAAACGTATGCAAAGTCACGTGAGGAGGCAAATTCAAGAGAACACAGATGGCAGCAGATTTCAGTTTATCGCCTCGGATAATAAAAACAAACCAGAAAACTGAATCTACTGTAAGACTTTGATTACCATCCATAAATCAATTTAATGCAAACACACATAAACTTGTTGGAAAGTATATCTTACAAAGTATACACATCATGTATACTTTGTAAGATGTACATTCCATCAAGTCTATGTGTGTTTGCTTTAAATTGAGTTATGGATGGTTTGTATGTAGCTAGCCTTCTTGAAAACTGTTAACTTTTTAAAGAGGAAAGATTAAACCAAGTCATCTCACTCACTCACTCCTCATCTATACTGGTTAATCCTGTATTCAGGATCGCAGGGGTCCAGGAGCCTAACCCAGGAGACTTAGGGCACGAGGTGGGGTACATCCTGAAGAGGGTGCCAATCCGTCTAAGGGCGCACACACACTACGGGCAATTTGGGAATGCCAATTAACCTAACCTGCATATCTTTGGAGGAAACCGGAGTACCCAGAGGAAACCCACCAAGCATGGGGAGAACATGCAAACTCCATACACAGAGGGACGGGAATCGAGCCTGGCCAGAAATCGAACCCGGACCCTGGAGGTGCAAGGCGACAGTGCCAACCACTACACCACCGCGCCGCCACCCAAGTCACCTAATCTAAACATACTATACTCCTATTTAGGTTTTAGTATTCTGTCTATAAACTTCACTTTTTTTTTCTTAGCTTCTAGCTAGCTAAACTCTAAACAGCTAGCTGCTTCTATACTATTCTATTCTATACTTCTATACTATTTTTTTGCTTGAACTCTTTAATTCAGTACCTCAGGTGGCTGCTACAATACATATACACCTGCGGTGTGTGTGTTAATTTGCATGCATATGTGCTGGGTGAGGATTAGCAAACATTCTGTTCATATTTATATAAGATATTAGAAGTGTTGTTCTCTGTTTGTTTAGCGAAATAATGCATGCAGGCTTAGCATGAACGCCTTTTCATGTCACTGTACCGAGACGTGAAGCAAACGTACACCTGTCTGTCCTGTTAACAGCTTGTTGTGTTACAGAGAAACCGCAAAGAGTAAAAATATGCTTTATCTCAAAGCGTTGACACTGGAGACTCCTTCCTTGCATTTTACGGAAACATTTTCTAGCACAAAACTTTGTCAAAATTTTTTTTATATATATAGTTTTTTTTTTAAATCTGTTCATGTTTAGTTTTCAAGTATCTAGTAGGTCCATGAAACAAGTCCCTGTGCTAATTGTTACTATAGAAACATTTAATATATTTCATTTCTTTTGCGGTTGATCATTCGGACAGGTTCCAATAAATAAGATGGCATGGTTTGAACAGTTAGTTAGTTGGGTTGTTTGTTAGTTAATTAGGAACATCGACTATTCTTAACATAGGACAGAAAAAAATCCCCCCAAAAAGTTAAAGAGTGTCCCATAAACAAGCCGCGCCTTTGTGTATCCAGAGCACACAAAGGATGAAATAATGCAGGCCGCTCAAACTCGTGAACAATTATAGACCAGAAATGACTCCCAAACTTCAAAGGCTTGGAGACGCTAAGCTATTCCAGCCTTCCTGCGCTAACCGTCGCTCTGCCAGGCTTCGGCTTTAACTAATGAAGCCAATTCATTGGGTAATTAAGTTAGCTAAATTACTCTGTTGGCAAAGCAGCCTGCGGTAATAAAATAAAGTTATTAACATTCCAGCTCTGGAAACTGACACTACTTTGACACGAGCAGTTGTTGTGTGTCAAATCATTTGGTGTTGTTAGAAATGAACAATAGATTTTAGGGATAAAAACAGGAATCTAGGAGTCAGGTAGGGCGATGCATTTAACTGGAATGGTGCAAGAAACCATGTGTGTCCCAAGAACAAAAAGCATTTCTGGAAGTTAAAAAATGAAGTCAAGTCACTCCTCTAACTGTCTGATCTGACCTGTCTATTGTTTATTATTTATCATTTTTTGTTAAGTATGTTATTTAAATTTTTTAAAATTATTTTTTAGTGTGCTTTTTCTTTTAGGGGTAGACTGGCTGTTTATATCAAATTAAACTAAGTTTAATTAGTACATCTTTACCGGACTGACCATTTTTTTGTGTGGTATTTCAAAAAATATTTTTTATTTTATTTGTGATCTAATAATAAAGAGCATTTTAAAAGAAGAGCATCTCCGCCAGCTGACTGATTGATATGATCTGGCTAATTTTACTACTTTTAGTCATTTTGTAGAATAATTAAAAGGTATATAAATATAAATATATATTATTTCTGTTTGCTTTAGTGATTGACGATAGAAGCATCATCGTGTTTAGTGAATATGTCTTATTACTCATCTCATTGTCTATACCGCTTTATTCTGTATACAGAGTCGTGAGGGCCTGAGGCCTATCTCAGGAGACTTGGGCACGAGGTGGGGTACACCCTGGACGGGGGGACACATACACACATTCCCATTCACACACTATGGGCAATTTGGGAACACCAATTAGCCTAATCTGCATGTTTTTGGGAGGAAACCGGAGTATCTGGAGGAAACCCACCAAACACGGGGAGAGAACATGTAAAGCATTCTCCATGCACACAGACCCCGAGGTGGGAATCAAACCCGGACCCCGGAGGTGCAAGGCGACAGTGCTAACCACTACGCCATGGGGTCTTATTATAATATTTTAATTGAAGAACTATAGTGTAGTATTTACACATATTAATGGTAACTTTGTCATTTTAATTAAACAGTCAGAGACGCCCTGCCTGTTTGTCTTTTCAGAGTTTGACTGGAATGCAGTTGGTGCTAAGTGTAATTACAGTGTGCTTTTGGTAGCATCCACGCTTATTTTAATAATTTCTGAGGTAAATGTTGACATTCCTGACAGTTTGTTGTCACACTTCACTGTGGAGTATTTGGGTCACGCTAAACCCCCCTCGCGCTGACTGTGAGAACGCGGGGGTGTGGGAGGAGCGTGGGCGATGTTGTCCTGCCCCCATGTACCAGTCTCTCCGCCCACTCTGCCTGTGATTGGCTGGCGGCTGCAGGCTTTGAAGCCCTGCCTGAGAGCTGGAGCGAGCAGCGCGAGCGCGGAGCGCACGGAGACAGTACTGAGGACGGCGCGCGCGCGGGTGGAGGACTAGACCGGACACACCGGAGGGATTCTCTCTCTCTCTCTCTCTCTCTCTGTCTCTCTGACCGCCGCCGCCGCTGTGTTACTCCTGAGTGTGGAGGAGCCGCGCTGTCCTGTGTTTGTTCCTGCTGATTGAGTTCTATAAGTGTGTGTGTGTGTGTGTACAGGTGTCGGGTTTTTCTTGGAGTTGCGCACGGGAGTCTATCGTTTCCATAGAGACACGGATTTTTTCCCCCTTCTCCTTAACTTTGGATATCTCCACCGAGCCTCGGGACGCACGTGCCATGCGGATACGCACGTGAGAAGCGGACGACGACACGCTCGCGCCACATGAGCGACGCGCCCTCGCCGTCTGGAGTCGCGCGGACACCGAGTCCCCCCCTTACCGGCGCCTCGCACCCCGACCGCGACCCTCGCGCGCAGGCTCGCGCCCCGCCGCTGCCTCTCTCGGATCCGGTGCGTCACGCGAAGCGGCTTCCCGTCCGGATTCTCCAAATGCTGAGCGCGCGCGCCGCTCACATGCTCCACGCGGACTACCTGCAGCCGCTCAGCTCCGCGCCCCTGGCCATCGAGGTACAGGAATAAACTTCACCATCATCATTAGAATGATAATCATAAAAAAAAAATAAAAAAAAACACACACACACAACAACATCATAATATTCAGCTCCGCGCCCCTGGCCATCGAGGTACAGGAATAAATATAATCATTATAATAAAAGCAATAATAATAACTTTTAGGGAAAAGTAAATCTTATTTTTTTTATTGGATACATATTATAAAATGGTATAATAATAATAATAATAATAATAACAACAATAAGTGTGGAATCCTTTGGCTGTAATTTACATTTATTAATTAAGTATTGCAATTAAAATTATATATTTACTCGTTTCTTTCAAAAGTCTGGAGATTTCTGAAATAACTGGATGAATATTAGAACATGTAATAATAATAATAATAATGGGTTTGCAAATACTGTATTTACTTTTCACTATTCGTGTTTTAGGGACAAAAAAATAAATTTTACTGGGTAAATAATATAAAATGTAATACTACTACTACTTCTACTACTACTACTACTACTACTACTAATAATAATAATAATAGTAATAATAGTAACTTAGGGAAAGGTTAATGTTCAGTTTTACTGGATAAATATTGTAAAATGTAATAATAATTATAATGATCGTAATCTTTTGGCTGAAATTGGCATTTATTACTAAAATTGCAATTAAAACCAAAATAGAATTTTATTATTTAATCATTTTAAGCCCTGGAGATTGCTAAAAAAAAAAAAAAAAATGAACTTCTAAAATATTTTTTATAATAATAATAATAATAATAATTACCAAAATGTTTTTTTTTACTTTTGCATTATTTATTTTACTATTTATGCTTTTTGAATAGAAAGATCCTATAAAACGTAATAGTAACAATAATATATATTTTTAAACTCGTCTCTAATTTACGTGTATTAATAAAATATTGCAGTTAAAACCAAAATATAATTTTATTATTTATTCAAATAGTCCAAAATAAATAAAAATAATCAAATAATACTACTACTACTACTACTAATAATAATAATATAAGCATTCTTATGCAAAAAAAGATGTCTTTCATGTGTAGGATTATTATTATTTTTAATTTTTGTATTAAAAAAATCTTTTCCACAAAATGCACAAGAAAGATGTGAAAAAATAAAAACCCGGACATATTTAATATATAAGAAGTTTTATATTTATTGTACAATATTTTGAAAAATTTTTTTTTTTTTTAAAGAACCATCTTTTTAAAATAATGAAGACTTTTCTGTAAGCAAAACAAGAAAAAACATGAAAGAGTTCAGTAAGCATGTCTTTCCTAACATCTTCCATCTATGTTTAAATCGGGCGCAATCACTGGAGCATTATTTATAACTATGTCAGCTTTGTTCTCCGTATCTGACCGTTAGAGTTATTACTTATTTAATTTATTAGGGAATATAAAGTACGCCTGACATTTTCCTTTCATCCTGTGTAATAAACATGCTCATAAATCAAAGCATGGTGTTCTATTGACATTAGATTATTATTAGGATGTAAAGCCGTTGACATGACAGGCTTTCTCGTGAGCAGGTGGTGTGTCAGAGTTGGGGTGTGGAGTAAAACCACGAGTACATATTTCACAATTCTAACACTGTGATTATTGTGTAAAAACAGCCTGGGTTATAAAAAGGCAGCAGTAAATCGCACCAGGTCTTAAACTAGAACCCAGAAAACTGTGCAACCTGTGTAAAAAGCTTGACCTCATTTTGTTCAAAGATATACATATAGTGAAGAAACCGTGCAGCCTGGACGGTAAGTTCCAGAGCAGTTCCCTAAACCACGCCTTCGGGTATTTTGAGTTGCTTGTCAGGTCATTTTAACGAGGGTTGTATATGAGACTTTATTATTAATAGAGGCTGTAGCAATGAAAACAGTAGCTTACTAGTGTAAAAGCTACCTGGATGTGTCTTGAGTAACAAAAAGTCATTTCCAAGGACTACTTGTAAGTCAGTGTTTTGCAATGAATTTAATCTGAAATTATTTCTCGATTTCTTTTTCAGCTGGATGCTAAGAAGAGTCCGCTAGCTCTTCTGGCTCAGACGTGCTCCCAGATCGGCAAGCCAGACCCTCCTTCGTCCTCTAAGCTAGGCTCGCTCTCGTCTGGCAGCTTAGGAGACAAAGATGGCCGGTCGACTGGTTCGGGCCTCAAATCAGCAGAGCAGCAGCAGCAGGGCCTGGAGGACAAATCCAGTTTCAAGCCCTATTCCAAAAACGGCTCGGAATGCCGGAAGGAGGGAGTCGTGTTAAGCGGGTCAGCCGACAAATCTGGGTTCAGGACTGCTGCTGGAAGTTCAGCTACCACAACATGTCCATCGTTCCCTCCTCACACCTCGTCTCCAAGGACCTGCTCGCCATCCCAGCATGCCCAAGGCCAGGTACATGTGCATCGCCAGACGCAGTCTCCGTCCACACAGAAACCTCTCAGCGTAGACTCCAAAACTGGGAGTTCTGACTCAAGTACGGAGAGCAGCAGTGGTAGTGATCGTGTTGGGAAAAAAGACTTAGATAACAGCAGACTTGAGAATGCCCAGATAGCCAACTCCAGCCAGGCACGCGCAAGTGTCAACTCCAGCAGTGGTAGTGCCTCTAGTAGCCCCCGACCAGAAAGCAAAAGCGATTCCCAACCACCGCAGACATCCATAGCTAATACCAGCCATGTTGCCCCAATTTCACCGTTCAAGCCAGGACACTCCGTCTTCCCTTTGCCTGCTTCCACCCTGGGATACCATGGCTCCATTGTTGGTGCCTATGCTGGTTATCCGTCTCAGTTCATGTCTGGGTTGGACCATGCCAAGTCTGGATTAGTGGGTGCCACTGGGATGGCAAAACATCCAAGCTCGAGCCCTTTAACTGGCACGTCTCCTCCATCCTTTATGCAAGGCTTGTGCCGAGACCCGTACTGCCTCACCTACCCGAATGCGCCCCATTTAGGGGGAAGCAACTGCAATACTTGCGTCCATGACCCATCCTCGTCTCTCAAGTCAGGATTCCCATTGATGTACCCTTCCCCACACCTCCATGCACTCCATCCTGGCTCTCTGTCCACATCTGGTGCTTCCGGCTCTCTCTCCCACCCGCTCTACACCTATGGCTTCATGCTTCCTAGTGACTCCCTTCCTCATGCCTGTAACTGGGTCTCTGTCAGTGGGCCCTGCGACAAACGCTTTGCCACTTCTGAGGAACTTTTGGCGCACTTGCGCACTCATACCTCCCTTCATGGCGTGGACGGAAAGCTGCTGTCTGCCTATCCTTCTTCCGCCCCTTCCTCAGCTGCTTCTTGCCACCTACACCTGCCGCCTCCCAGCAGCCCTGGGGCTCTTCCAAGCTCCTTTTCGCTTCGTGGTTCACCTGGACTTGGCCTGGCTCGCTACCATCCCTATAGTAAACCCCATTTGCCTGGAGCGCCTTCCTTACCTATGCATTCTCTCCCTGCTACGGCGCCATACTACTCGCCATACGCTCTCTACAGCCAGAGATTGGGCTCTGCATCGGCACTCGGTTACCCTTAATGGACGTGCAAGTGGAGAGAAAGTGAGGAAAAGGTCAAGACGAGGACAAGGACCATCCTCAAAAGCGGCTCTAAGCCAATAAGGGAGCTTTAAGGGAATGGATAGCAGTACCTCCGTGAACCGTGGAAGTTTAGAGCACAGGGACACTCGGGCAGGAACACTGTCGGATCTGAAGAACCTGTGCTTCATTCCTGAGAATAATGGAACTGACACCTTTAATATTATTTGATGATCAAAGTTTTATTTCAGTTTATTAATTAAAAAAGTATATTTATTTTTCTCTCCAGCGCTTGGCTTTGTACTTGGGGAAACATTTACCGTCTAAATGCATTCATTGTCACTTTGGTACAAGAACAATATTTTCAGAGATTGATATTATTTCCACATAACATTTTTATAACAAACTAATTAATCTTTCGGTTTGTCACTTTTTTTTGTCCTTTGTTTTCTTGAGTGCTCCAGCAATCATGACTTGCCTGACAGCCGGTTTGGTCTTGGAAATTTGCCTTTTTTTTTTGTTTCCTTTTTTTTGTACTTGTACAGTTCAAAAGAATAAAACATAAACAGATGTGATATATTTTCTATGGTAACTGATTCTGAAAGCTGGGAAGAGTTGAAGTGAATGGGGGAAATGCACAATACACAAATAAGAGTCCTATGTAAAGATGGTGACGCTATACAATTAACAGAATGTCTTATTTTGTGAAATAAAAGAAAACATGATTACGTTTATGCTTTTTAGTTCCTCTTGTTTTTTCATGCAGTACAAGTACAGCATTATATTATAGATTGATCACCATGCTAACGACAAACTGGCTAACCTTTTACTCATTTTGCATAGGAATTCAAAACTTTTAACGCCGGATGAATGCCCACTATGAGATGTTGCTCAGAAATATGTAAAATGAGTGGTGTTCTTTTAACCCCTGTGACATGTGAATGTGGAATGATTGACAGTTCATAGGGCTTGAAAGCTCAGATCATATCTCACCTGGTAGAAGCCACGCCACCTTTCGCAGTGATCTTAAAAGTACTTTCATTAGACAAATGTATAGTTTACATCGATAAGCTAAACTTATTCAAACATGGCACTTCAGCTAAGTAAAACAGATCAGCAACAGGTTTTTCCACCTCAAATACCTACTGGTTACCACAAACACCAATCTCCCCAACCCACCCACCCACCCCCAATATTTACCTTACATATGCCATTGGATAAAAGGTCTCCGGTGGATATTTGTGAAAGTTTTAACAATAATGACCATATATTTTTGTTAAACTCTTGTCAGGACCTCAGTTTTGTAAGTTGATATTAAATATTTGTATCTGCATAGTAGGAATGGGAATCACCAGGGACCCCCAATACGATATTATCACAATACTTGATATTTGATTTGTATTGTTAGTATCATGATTTTACAGATATTTAGGTCTGGTTACAATTCCAAACAAACTCCTGCCCCACTGGATGCTGTGTCGTATGAATAGTTTAAAGTGCTCCACCTGTAGGATTATAGAGGAACTGCAACACTTATCCATGCATTAAAGATTAAGAATTTGTAAGTTAATGAGGTGTTACATGAATTACCACACAAAAGTATGACGATACGTAACTGAATCCACCCCACCCTCACCCCTCATTTTTACTTCACAGTGCTGTTGTTGTGTAAAGTGTCTCCTCAGCATCAGACAGTCTGGTGACTCTTAGCCACAGCTCCACAGGAGGCCGGTAATAACCCTGCCGAGGGCCTGAACTCGCTCCCTTGCAACCTCTGATGGATCGCTCATGTCACGCAAAGGCTTAACGACGACAACAGGAGTAGTTAGTGGAGAAATATTCATCACGCGTCCCTGACATGACCCTCGCGAGGACGCCTCTTATTGTTGGAGGTTGCTAGTCCTGTTTGCTAGCTTCAACACCACGACTAGAGGGATATTTCAATATTTATAAGTATTCGCTGTGGTAGTGGGAGTAATATTGCTGCAATGTATCTTGAAGGTTGTTAAAGCTGGCTGGAGTGAGAACTGGGTTCTCGTGCGCACACACACGCTCTGAGTTCATTAGCACTTGAGACAGAAGAGGACACTGCACAGGTGTCACTTGACAGGACCATTAACTGAATTGATCACACCAGAGAGCCTCAGTTAGTCCAGCTTGTCCAGCAAGGTCAGCGCTGCCCCCTAAAGCTTCTTACCAAAGGTTTTATTGGTTTAAAGATGCTCACCATGATGGGTTTGTAGGACGCCAAGAAGAAGGCAGTACAGATAAGATTACCTCTATTAAGCTAGCATTATGAACTCTGTTTAGTTAGGTCAAAGTTCCGATTTTACTGATAAAAAATTGGTTCCTTTACATTATTGTATTGTGTGTAATATATAATATTAAAGCAGTAGTTATTACAAATATGATGTATATTGTGATATATAATGTGAACATCATCAAGTATCATCATTCTGTACATCAAGAATTCTCTTTTATGGTTCTTCTATAGTTCTATACCGTTCCTAAAAATATGGGACAAATAAAAATCATTGCTAAATTAATAAATACCTTTTTTTAAATAGGCACCATTGCTTATAATATCAGGGTAAACATTGCTAAAAATTACTATAATTGCTATATATAATGTTTTATAGAAATCCCAACTGCCTTGCCCATACTGAAGACCTTACACCAGCTTAGTTTGCGCTGCCCCTAGAGGAGATGGAGGGCAACTACAACAATGGTAACTTTAGCTGTAACCGGCGGTACGGCCCAGTGATCTAGAACAAATACAGCGCCATATTATTTCTTTTTACGATGCACAACATGTACAAGTGTTTTTTTTCTTTCTTCAGGCTTGTTAGCTAAATGGCAGAAAAATAGAGATGTGATTTTTATAAAGGCAGACCAACTTAAAGTTAAAAATCAGCTACCTGTTACACATTGTTGTAAAAAAAATTATGTTTTTTGGTATCTTTTTTTAAATAGTACAAATAATAGTGATGTTTTAAATTCTAAGATTTAACAAAAAAAATCAGAAACAAAAAAATTAAACTTTTTTGTAAAACAGAATAGATTTGAACATAAAAATTTTCCTGTTTGTACAAAGCACCTAAATTTTTATTTTTAATGTTAAATTGTACTAAAATGCATTATTGACAGAGAAAAGTACATTCTTAAAAAAAATTAGCGAAAGCTGATTTTATTTTAACATCAACTCATGCTAATAAAAACACCAAGCTATGAACCTTTCAGTGAGTAAACAGGGGTACAAAAACTAACATTTCTTTATTAAAACATTAACAGCACTGGAGTCAAATATACTGTAGTTGGTCGAATAAATTTATTTAAATGATCAGATGTGTACGGAAAAAAGTGGTCCCGTCATGTGTATGGAAAAAAAGCCTGGAAAATGTATTAAAATAATTGTTGTTAAAAAATTTTAAACAGAAGGAAGATCAATGGAACAGTTGGTTAGTTAATTTTTAATCTCTTTGACAATTATTCACTCATGTAGTGACTATTAAAGTTATTTTTTTTTAAATCATAATTTTTAGTTTTTGTTATTTAAAATTGTGCAAATAATTAATCAAAGTATAAAAGTGGAACTATCGATCAATTTAAAAAATATAAACACCAAAACTTTTTTTATTTGACAATAAAATATTTAAAATGAAAAAAGAATGTAATAATAATGGGAAAATAAGAATAAATATTTGACTAATGTTTATTAATCCAATTCAGTCAAGTATTATAATCAATTTATCAATATTTAATCAATTATTTAAAAATGATGAACTAAACAGTAACTAAGAAAAAAATCTAAATAATTCGGTGGTATTATCAATTAAATAAATAAATAAATAAAAGCTCAGTATCCCAGTGTATTTTATGATGATATGGATATAGTATGGTTATATCGCCGAGTCCTGACTGGTGGACATGGTGGCGTTGGACGTTACAGTTAATTCACATGACTTTGGATCTTTTATGGCTGAAAGGAGAGGAGAGGAGAGAAGAGGTGAAACAGAGGGGAAGACACTCCATCTTGACCGATTCATCTCATTCACGCTCGTTCATCACATCCCTCATCCATCTCACTGTCCCATTTGTCTCTCTCCCTCTCTCTCTCTCTCTCTCTCTCTCCTCTTTATGGCTTCAGCTAAGTCAATATGCAAGTCGACTCTCCAGTCCTGTCGCCTGTGTGTGTGTGTGTGTGTGTGTGTGTGGAAAATTCCAGTCCCTGACAAGTTTCTCCTCAGCAGGACTACACCTGTTTGATTGATCTCTCTCTTCTCTGAGGATTCAGCCTCATGGGGTTTGGAATGGAGGTGGAGGATGTGAGGTTACTGACGTCCCCCGTTGCTCTGTCAGCAATGAGAGAGAGAGAGAGAGAGTGTGTGTGTGTGTGTGTAAGAGTGAGAGAGCTTTATTCGGCCTCAGCAGTGTCCTGGGCAGGCAGCCGACAGCGCCGGTGATTAATGATGACAGCGTGTGGAATTGCTCTCCAATTAGCCAGAGCGAGAAGCAGAGTGAGACGCACTCTATCTTCCTTTCCTCCATTTTTCTTTTCCCTTCCTCCCTCTTCCTCCCTCTTCCTCTCTCTCTCTCCGTCTGCCTCTTTGTCTCTCAGCACACCGTCTCCATCTTTCCGTCTCTCTGTCCTCCTGATGAACATTCAGCGAAACCCCATTACGCCTGAAAACACGCCAGATTCTGAAGCAACAAACCGAGACGCTGCTTCCTGTCCAGTCTTCAAGTCTTTTGTAAAACAAGCCATAAACAACAACAAAAACAACAGCAACAGTCTGTGATTGTCACGTCACGGTTTCACATCCTCGCCATTTATCATCGCGGGCCTGTGAACGAATCGGCAGCTGAGCATGGTGAAGGCGCAGGAACGATGGCGCGCCGCTAATACGCCGCACGCCGCACCACCAGCTGGACTCCATTTAGGAACGCTCCGGGGGAACTCAGCACTCGTGGAAAAACGTGCCTTGGCACGGGAACATCGGGATTCGAGTCGAGCCAGAGCCGTGCTCCAAATGACAGCACACATGACGCTCATCTGGAGGGTTGGGGGTTGAAAGCGTGTGTGTGTGTGTGTGTGTGTGTGTGTGTGTGTGAGGTGGGAGGTGGGGAGTGGTATTTCCCGAACCGTATGCCTCTGAACGACTTCGCTGTAGGTGTGTTAGCCTCGACGCAACTGAAGGAAGTTATTTAAAACTTTTTCCACATTTATAACTTTTTTTATTGCTCAATGACATGGAAGAGAAATAAATATAAGATGACGTTTAGTTTTCATAATGGCCTTATTCAACCTGGGACTGAGAGAGAGAGAGAAAATATATAAAAGCAAAAGTGAAGTTTTTATTTATTACCTTTAATTGGATTTTTTTTTTACATTGGCACTTTAGCAAAGTCTGAATATAACTTATTTGAAGAAAATAAAAAGCTTTCTGTCTTTTTTCTTCACATCACATGATCATCATCTTTGAATCCTGGATTGTGATTGGTTGGACGGAGTGGATACATTTTCCATAACATCAGTTTAACGTGCGGCAGCGTAGATTTATTATTTATTAAAGTGCTCGTTTTGATGCGTTATCGTTTCTATAATAACAGCTCATGCGTAATGACATGTACCGTGGACGTGTCAAATAAATAAATAAATAAATAAATAAATAAACAAACAAACCTAAAAGAAGGTGTAGCATTTATGGAAGGAATCTCCAGTGCCAGCGCTTTGTAACAGTAAGGACTGAGAAGTTTAATACCCTTAATAAACTTGATAACTTTAAGAAAGAGACGAGACGCGCAGTGAGGGAGTGTCTGTTTATAGCTGCTATAACGTACATGATTAGGGGAACCAACTTGTTTTTGCCAACATACTACAGACTGGATCGTAACAATAAGCAGATAAAAAGTACAATGTTGTTAATTTCACAGTATAAGAGGAAACAACCACTTAAGGGCATGCTGTTATAGGAAATTAATCAATGTCAGTGAAGTGTCAGTGTCTCCTCTTCATCACATGGACTGGTTTATTCCTTAAGCATTAGGGAGATGTGAAGCAAACAGCTCGCAGATCCAGAACATTCTGTTGGAGGGTGTCATAATGCTCTGTACTATATCTCCACTGTGAGAAACTCCACACACACACACACACACACACACACACACAGTTGCACTCCAGTGTAGGTGTCAGTGTTAGTCACCGAGTCAGATTTGTGGCTGTTTAACTTTCCCGAGGCGGTTCGTCAGAAACTTGGCACGACAGTGTGAGCCGTTTTTTAAACCTCCTGTCACACACAGTTTGGGTTAGCGTCAGCTCGATGACAGCCGGCATAAACTCACGACAGCCAGCATGACACACTGTTCCGTAATGACACAGTAATGTGTCAAGACCAGAAAGCTGACCGATCCAACGCCGTGACGGAGCAGAGCCGAGCGCTCCGGGCCAGCGGACCTGCTGCGACGTGCGAGAACCTGATCTGTACACGACATTACAGAAACGCGAGACACTTCACAGAATATAGTACTGCACAACATTCTGAATTCTGATTGGTCATAAGGTCAGGAGAAACGTTCCCTCACCAGTCTCTCTGTTTTCTCTCCCTTGACGCTAATTAGACTAACATAGGAGAACTAAAGACTTCATAAACCTTTCAGCTTTAACTTCAACACTGACACTGGAGACTCCTTCCATAAAAGCTTAATTTCTTCATTTAAGGCCAGAACACTAAACATAGCCGTACATGGGTAAATAAAGTGAGATGAGTCTCTCTGTAGTAATAAAATGTAAAAATTGTAAGTGCTGTGAACCGGTGTAGCGTCAGAGGAATAAAACAATGTGCTCCATCACATGGGGTCAACAAAAAGTGATGTCATGTAAATCTCAGAGAGAGAGAGACATCAATGGTATTTTTTAATATACTATATATAATATTAGATATAGAACAATAAAAAGTGATGTTTTAATTGCAATTTTTTTTATCTTTGTATTTTTTTAATGTATTTTTACATTTAAATTTCTTAAATGTCTTATTCCATTTTTATAAAATGTACAGTTTTAATTATTTATTACAGACAGCCGTAATTAGCGTTTCACTGTACGACGTACCGCGTATGGTTGTGGACGTGACAAATAAAATTCGACTTCTTTATTTTAAATTTAAAAAAGTGATTTCAGGGATGGTGTGTGCGGAGTGCAGGGGCGTGTGGGAATAAACCATAAGCCCTATGTCAGGTCGAACGTCGATGTCAGGACACACACCGGTGTGAGACGGGGTGCAGAAATCTGTCACGTCTCCTCTAATGAAAAGCATGAAGATAAAAGTGCTCCTGTCATCGCCGTGCCATATTTCCTGTAAAAAAAAAAAAACACACCACACTCTTTCACCCGCCTGTGTCTTCTGTCTCCTTCTGTGACCCTGTGCTGTAACCCAAGTCATATGAGAACCAGAAAGAGGAACATAGAACAGGAAGGGTTCTCCAGTCAGGTGATCTTTCCACGCGAGTTGAAGAGGTGGTGGTGCTGATCTCTCTCTCTCTCTCTGCCTCTGACTTGACCATAAAGCAAACCCAGCTGTCACTGAAAACTGCTGTAGAGAGGGAAAAGAGGAAGGAGGGAGAGAAGGAGGGAGAGAGGGAGCGAGGGAGGGGAACGAGGCCTGATTATCCAAATACAGTCATTAAAGGAGAAATGTGTTTTTCAAACTGTCAGGATGATTAATGAGCGCGAGCAAATCCTCACAAATGCTCCTGTTTAGTCTAACTGGCAGACATGATCTTAGGACTGATTTATGGCAGAGCTGCTCGGAGGCCACGCAAAGGTTACGGGAAGGAGGGGGAGAAAAAAAACAGAGCAGGGCCGAAAAGGAGAGAGAGTACGAGAGAGAAGGAGAGAGAGAGAGAGAGAGAGAGAGAGAGAGGCAAATTGAGAAAAGGCAGAAAAAGACAAGACAGGACAAGAGAGAGTAAAAAATTATACACTGAAAGTAAAAGTCTCAAAAGAGAGAGGTACAAAGTAAGAGGTAAAAGGTAATCGACAGACGGACAGAAAGACAAAAGGAGCGAAAGAGAAAGAAACAGAGAAAGAAGGCATGAGAGAGAGAGAAAGCATGAAAGAGACATTGACAGTACAAGAGGGAATAAAAATTATACACTGAAAATCACAAAGGGAGAGAAAAGATAAGAGACAGATGGATAGAATGACAACAAGAGTGAAAGAAAGAAAGAAAGAAAGAAACAGAGTCCAGGAGACAGACGGAGAGATTGGGAAAAGGCAGGAAAAGAGAAAACAAACAACACAGCGTAAAAAGTATTCCCTCCCAAAAATTACAAAGGGACAGAAAAGAAAAGAGACAGTTGGAGAATGAATGATAGTTTGACAAAGAACAAAGGAAAGAAAGTAAAAGAAAAAAGTAATGTAACAGAATGACAAAAAGAATAAAGAAAAGAAAATTACAGAGAGAAAAAGTGAGCAAAAAGGACAGAGGGATAAAAAAAAAGGCAGAAAAAGATAAGACAGAACAAGAATGAGTAAAAATGGATAGAGATGGACAAAAAGACAAAAATGGGCAAATAGAGAAAGAAAAAGAAACACAATATATTACAAAAAAATAGCTAATTTAAAAAATAGAGTGTGATATATAGCAAAAAAAGGACAGAGACATACAGATAAAGACAGACAGATAAAAGGAGAAAACGAGACATAGAGACAGATATATTGATAAAGACAGACAGATAAAGGGATAAGAAAAAGTTAAAGAGATAGAGGGAAAGCACTTGCATACAGAGGAAAGTCTCTGAAGGAGAGATGAAAAGTAAATGAAGGAGAGAAAGAGAGAGAGAGAGAGTGAAAGAAAAAGAACAGAAAAAAGAAAAAAGATGGAGAGAGTAAGGAAAAGTTAACCTGTGATGAAAAAATGGGCAGAAAGAGAAAAATAGTGAGAAAATGATGGAGGCAGAGAAAAGGTATAGGAAAGACAAAAAGAGTGATAGCGAAAGAGGGAGAGAGAGAGAGTTATAAAATAATGTGTTATCTAATTAATCTAATTAATTACTAAGCAGTGCATTCATATTTGTATCTAGGCATGTGTGTGTGTGTGTGTGCGTGTGTGTACCTAGCTGACCTCTGTTGTGATTGATTGTCCTCCAGCCACCGCTAAATTGCTGATACGTCACTTTCTCACTACCGCTGACCTTTACTTAAAGAGCATACTCTCTCTCTCTCTCTCTCACACACACACACTCACACTCCTATACTGGTTTTTGTGATTTATAAGGACTTTGATGGCCAAACCAGTAGGGTGGTGGTTTAAGGGGACCCACCTTTCCCAATGCATTACAGAGATAATAATACAGTGAAACCTCGGATTGCGAGTAACGCGGTTTGCGAGTGTTCCGCGAGACAAGCAAAGATTTTTAATAAATTTTGACTTGGAAAACGTTTACCGTGTACTGTTTACTATAACACTGTGACCACGTGTGTCCGTGTAAACATATTTTATTTTGTGTCTGTATGTACAGCGCGCGTGATGAATAAAGCAAAAGCAAGTCTCATTAGAGAGGTTAAAGATCCATTTTCTCTTTCTGCTCAAGGCTCAGCCTGCTCTTTGTGTCTGTGTGCACACGGGTCATTGGACACCGTGCCACACACACACACACACACACACACACACACAGACCCCTCCTACTTTCGCCTTCACAGAC
>JAQMYL010000014.1:23515536-23525568 GCA_030014365.1 Clarias pachynema | reverse complement strand
AGTTATTTGGATTTTTACAACATTATTGTTGAAATACACAGTCCTGAAAAAGGGGCGTTTCTTTTTTTGCTGAGTATTCATTTTTGCTTTATTATTTTTCTGGGGTAATGATTTTACATTTCGTCTGCTTTGCCCCTCTTTATGACTGAAATAAAGCTGTTCATATCTTATGTTTGATCAAAACGCTGCTGATATAAGCAGTTTATTTATAAGGTGGGCGACTTTTGCAAAGCAGACAAAATATATTTTTTCTCCAGGTTAATTTTTCTGAGCTCTGTTTTTTTTCTCCTCAGATTTTTGTTTTCTTTAACAGATACTTTATTCTCTCCATCTTAATTTTTTTTTTTCTTTCCCCCCACCCATTTTCCCCCCCAGGGGTCCCTTTAATGGCCCCACAGATATCCGATTCTGTTCCAGTCAAATTTAATTGTACGGATTATGAGCTTGAATCCCAGCTGCCTCTGTGTTCAGAGAAGCCTTCGTTTATCCCCTAAAATGTTTATTTATTATTATTATTTTCTTAACTCTAGGCATCAGCCCTCTGCTGTCTAGCAACGTCCGCATAACGTGATCTGGAAGCGAATCAGGAAGTCTGCTGAGAAAACTTTCTACCTTGATGGTGTCCAAACATTAGTGAAACAGTGCATTAGTGTATCAGGATTATATAGAGACATAAAGGGAGTGTTTACTCTCAAGACTGTGTTCTCTTATTCTGTACTATGAAAAGTCCTGCTTTGACTCGAACACTCCTTGTAAAAGAGAGCTGAGACGGTTTATCGTGCACGGTGATCGCTGGGACGTTTTTAAACATGATTTAAAAACAGACTTTTATTACATCATGTCTGTGTATATATATATATATATATAGGGTGTGGAACTGTACGAGCTCTGATAGATAAGATTATGGAGTGTTTTAAAAGTGAAGAAGAGAATTTTAAGATATTTGGTAGGTAGCCAGGGGAGTCAGTGAAGGCAGGTGTCGATGTGATGCATTATGGGTATTTGGGGTTATGATACGGGCAGCAGAATTCTGGAGAAGTTGAAGATTATGAAGGAATTTTTTTGTTGTTGCGGTAAATCATTTTAAAATGAATTTCAGTGATCAATATGGGAGGTGACCAGCAGGGTGTGGGTTGAGGAGCGCGTCCAGAGGAGAAATGTTTCGGAGCTGGAGGTACCATGATCTCGGATTGAAAGCTGCACAATGAAACGTATAAAAATTAATATTAGAATATGACCCTTGTCACTTACTTAACCGCAAAGGGCTGCAGTTTAAGTATATATAACATGTTCAATATTCAAGAGGTTTTTTTACACATAACATCAGTACGAGTTCTCTGGAATTTCTCGTGCAGAAACGCCCTGTGAGGGAGAGAAATAAAGATAAGCTAAAGTAGAATAAACATAGTACAGGAATAAATAGTACAATCAGACTTTTAAAACATTTGTGATATTTGATCAAACAGTTTTTATGTTGCACTTAGTTTTTTTTTAAGATAAATGTGCATTTATGTACAGTATGGCTTGTCAATGATTTTAATAATAATTTAGTTTATTTTAATTAAATAACTTTTGAGGTGACTTCTGTCAAACATCCTCTAAATCGTTTAAACCCAGAGCGCTTTAAGATTACTGTATGTTTATTTGCATTACTATACGTTTTAATAAATCTATCTAGGGGTCCGGATTGTGCAATACTGTATATAGAATGACTGACATTGACATTATGATGAATTGAATTTTATTTTATTTTAATCAACTGTACACACATGACTGAGAAGAAGAAGAAAAAAAAAATCTATCACATAGGCAAAGAAATAGCACTGATCCATACGTTTATACTTGTTTCCGGTTGTTTCTATCACACTCATCACACACACACACACCAAACGTGTATGGTATGAAGGTGTGTACCGTTACACCTGTAATTTTGAGCGTACAGTATGCTACAGCGCGTCTTTAGGAGTGGTTTCGTCTTTTCTTTTTGATGTGTGAGGCTAATTTTTCATGGCAACATGTTCAAACTTCAACAACTTCTTATTGATTAAATATAAATGAAAACAAAATTGTATTATAGTTATAACTAATTATATTGTATTCTTCTGTTCATTTGTACAAGTGGTGATAATATATAATATATATAATATTGATATAATGACATAAATGGATTTATGCCTGTAGACGATCTAATAGTGTAATTATCATATTTTTGTTATTGTATAATAGCAAATTCTTGATTATTGTGTGTGTGTGTGTTGCAGATCAGATTGATGAGAACCTGAAGCTCACTCTGCAGGAGGACTTGACCCAGATGGCTCCCGGTCTCATCATTCAGGTGACTTCAGAAAGCTGTTCTATTTAGTTCTTCTTTTTTCCGCAGATTTTTATTCTTTATTCTATTCTGTTCTGCTGTTTTTTTTATATTGTACTTTCATAATAAATAGGCGAATATTCAACTGTCTGTCAAAATGTCCAGCAAAAAAAACCAACATAATTTCCATATTGTAAGGTTTTTATTCATTTATTGTTTCCTTCTTTTCCACTCGTTCTATTTTCATATTTTTTTTCACTTTATATCAAGTTTAAATTGTCAAAATTTCTCAGATTTGTCTTAATCGTTATTTAACAATTCCACTGGCACAAACACCTTTATGTGAAAAATTGTATTTAGTTTTTCATAATAATAAAAATAAAAATAAATTTCCTAAATTTTATTTGGGGGTCAGTGAGGCGATACAGATCAGTTGCTACACAAAAGAAGTGCGATGCATAACCAAATTGTGTTTTTTTTTTTTTTTTTTACCCCCAACTGTCTTTACTTAAAACACACTGTCCAATACTGCACATCCATCTCCTGAACTGCACGTGCACCCTCTTGTGGCGGACAACTTAATGAATATTATGATCTACAGAGAAATATGACGCAAAACAAACTTTGCATTAATAAATTTTTCCCCCCCATCAACTGCATTCTGAACAACAATAAACCACACGTTCAGGAACCGTCTGTTTACCATCTCTACATCTAGAAAAAAAAACACATGCTGGGACCAAAAATCTTACATTGACTCATCAGAACAGTTTTTTTTTTCTCCCCACTGATCTAATGTCCTTGTGTGTTTTGGCCCAAACAAATCTCTTTGTCTTCTTGTTGCTCAGAAGTAATTGTTTCTTTACCACAATTTGACTACGAACTGACTCACGCAGTCTTCTCTGAACAGTGAATGTTGAAATATGTCTGCGGCTTGAACTCTGAGAAATATTTGGGCTCTAATCAGAGGTGCTGCAAATCGGTGCTTTCTCATAGGGCTAGTGAAAACACACAGGAATTAAAAACCATTCCAGGTGACTACTTTGTGAATCTGATGAGTGTGCCAAGCTGTCATTAAAGTCAAATGTAGCTACTTTGGACAAGCTAAATTATAAAACATATTCTTAGTTTAACACTTTTCTGATTAATCTATAATTCCACACGTGTCCTTTCGTAGTTTTGTTGCGGGAGAAATGAGTCTGCCTCTCCGGTTCCAGAGCACGATGATAGAAAATGTCTGTCCTGTAAAGCTGTCCTGACGGTGAATAATCCTAATTTCAGAAAATCCTCAACAAAACAGAGTTCACAGTCCAATACAGTGGAAAGCAGCTCTGAGGAAAAATGGTGTCCGGGATTCCCCTCGCGATTTAAAGGCACAGAGACGACACTGTTACATTTCACTGCGAGATTCATTTTAGGCGCGGTGAAGGATTTTGGAAAAGAAACTGAGATTTAGTCAAGTGGGTTGGTATGCCTTACATTGTATATGCATGTCAGAGGCGTATTAGACTCATTTTGTCAGACTTGAGAACAAATCTTAAGAGTTACGAACCAGAATGGAACTTGTTTGTAAGTCGGGGACTGCATGCAATTACCATTTTTATTTCAGAAATCTGCTCTTTAGGACTGATCATCCAAACTTAAGTGATTAGATGGGACTTGGCTCTGTTCAGACTGTTGCCCCAAATCCGACACATCGGTTGCTGTGGTAACGACGCTGGAGGCTCGCAGGCAGCGTGAACATTCCTGATTTACTGCCCTGTTCCCTGCTTTTCCCCCACCCTCCCTTTGCCTGTACTGATGCATCCCCTAAAGGGCTATCAGACTGTTGTTCTCCATTTCTGTAATGACGTAAAGCCAGACGATTAATGTAGAAGGATGGAAGATTCAAGGGTGCGGCTTTTACATAATTAGCAGTAATCGTGCAAAAAGCAGTGAAAGACCCCCAGAGACCTCCTAAGGCACAGCAGCTTAAATTTGTATGAAGTTATGGTGATTTATTCCCATCTCCATTCCTTCCATCGTCTCCCTATGTGCTTTTCATCCCATACCAGGTGTTCATATCCCAACTTGAAGCTCTGCATTGGGTTGCAAGTGACGCAACGGACAATGTGAAATCCGATTTGCGTACCACATGTGGAGCGTCCAGACTGAGACATGTCTTTAGCAGTCTGAACCAGGCCTTTGTCACTTCCTGTAACTCTGCTTTGTTGCAGCCCATTTCCTTTTCCATGCTTTCTCTTTTTCTCTTATTCTTACCTCAGAACTTCCTGTTCTTCTTCAGACTCAGTGATGTTATAGTCTGATTAACGCAGCTGACTAACGCTACTTTCAGATATGAGTTAGTATCCATGAGTTATTGTCTTTCTGAGAATAAAGATATTTCTGTCTTTTAGTCTTTTGGATCCGTTACAGAGCCGAGCGCCAAGCACTCACAGTCCACTCACAGTCAAAACGAAAGTTCTGCGTCGGCCAAAGCTGGTGATTTTCTGCTCTCGGTATTTTAATTAGAGCTTTTTTTGTGTCTCACTCTGGTTACAGGACTTGACTCCTTTCTTAAAACTTGGCTGGTGTTTGCTACATGCAATGAGTTTTTAATTTAATGCAGCACACACACATGCTCTTCTGTTCACTTTCCCACAGGGTTCAGTCCAAAACTCAGGAAAATGATGTCTCTAAACCAGATTCTTGGACAGAGCGGCTTCTTCTGTTTGCACAGATATAAAAACAAACCCATTTGAACTGGTCGATAGTTGGATCCTCTAAGCCTTTTTTTTTTTTTGGTTTGTTTTACATAAGACCAATGTTGAGAATCATACTAATTAAATCCAGGCCCTTGCTCCCCCCGCCCCCGCCAGCCCCATTTTGGTTTCTTTTTCTAAATCACACACTGTAAAACAAATTAAATCCAGTTTGTGGCTGGTCAAAGTGGTGCATACATCTCAGTGATGAGAATCTTTTATTGGAGAAATGTGTCATCCCCGGTTTTATCATATGACATAAAAAGGCAAGTTTTTTTTTTCCCACCATACAGCCTTAACCACTACCTGATTACTGACATTTAGTAGCTCAGTTTCTGTTTAAATAGCTGTTCATTAGTAGCCAAGTTTATATCTTTAGCTTGGTGATGGTTACTATGGTTTTACTTTGATCACACATTAAATGAATAGTCTCTGAAAATGAGCAACTAATTGTTACAATTAGTTGCTCATGTTTTAATACAATTCAAGATTCAAGATTCAAAGAACTTTATTAATCCCAGAGGGAAATTGCTTAATAACAGTCATTTGTTGTAATAACGAGCAAATGTTGTAGATTGTAATACATTACTAAGTTAGAATTGCTAACATAGTCATAGCTAACAAAATACAGGTAGTCTCCTACTTACGGACAAGTTCCGTTCCGGGAGCATGTTCGTAAGTCGGGTTTGTTCTTAAGTCTGACAAAGTGAGTCAGACTTACTCCTTTGACACAATATAAAGCATACCAGTCCACTTGTACACACACTGCCATCATGTGGCCAAAAACTACAACTGCGCCTTTAAATCCCAAGGTGAATCCCAGACGCCATTTTGTCTCCGAGCGAATTTAATAAATAATAAAACTCCAATGATTCATTCCACAACCCAAAATATTCATATTAAAATGATTAACAGAAAATATAAAGTCAAAATAAAAATAGTTAATCTACACTTTACCTTTTAAAAGAATCAGGCTGCACGTGAAGGAGACGACAGGCTCCTGGAGGAGCCGAGAGACGGAAATTATTCTAAGTCCCCAAATATTTCAAAGTCCTAAAAAAAAAAAAAAAGAAAAAAAAAATAAATGAATAAAATGAAACCTGACCTCCAGGGGTGTGACCTAGTGCGCCCGAGCTGAGGTGCCTGGGGTCGGGTAGAAGCCGATTCCTCCAGGAGGATTCGACCTGCGCATGAGCCGAGAGCTGGGAAATTTTCAGTCCCAGGGAGTAAAATAAAGGAAATCCCCACCTGGGGCGCATCCTCCAGGGGGCGCCGTAGGGGGGCATCGTCCCGGGGCACGTGGCACCGGGTCCGGGGCCTTCCCCCGAACACCCCTGCGAAATTTGGAGCCGATCGGACCGACGGTGGCCGAGATACGGCCGTTCGAAGTCGGGGCCGAGGGGAGTGCCTAGGGCGAAGCAAAATCTTTTTTTCCAGGCGGAATTGCCCGTTTCCGAGATTTGAGCGAGAGAAGATTTTTCAAAAATCTGACCTCCAGGGGTGTGAACGCGGGTGGGTGTGCCTAGTGTGGCCGACCTGAAGTGCCCACGGTGGACTTGGACCCATTTCCTCCAGGAGGACTCGGCCTGTGAGTGCGGAGTGAATGAAATTTCAAAGTCCCAAAAAATCTGACCTCCAGGGGTGTAACCGCGGGTGGGGGTGCCTAGTGGGTCCGGCCTGATGTGCCTGGGGTCGGGTAGAAGCCGATTCCTCCGATTCCTTCCGACGAGGAGAAGGAAGAAGGGGGTTATTGTGTAGGATGACTTTCTCTCTCACACTCACTCACACACACACACACACACACACACACACACACACACACACACACACACGGATGTTGCCTTAACTTAGACTGCAAACTAAGTATGTCAAATATAAAAGTGTTGTCTCTGAGCCTTTAAATCACGGGGGAATCCTGGACAGCAGTTTGTCAGCTGTTTTCCACTGTATTGGACTGTGAATTCTGTTTTGCTGTGGATTTTGTGAAATTAGGACTATTCACACACGCTTTACAGGACCAGGAGTTGCCAAGTCATGATAATGAGATCTCTAAATAATGAGTTAATAAGTGATGATAATGAGTTTGTACCACCGCTCGTCGCTTCTGTTGCTCAGCGCTACGTCACTTTGTTTCGCTCTTTTGCATACAGTTCTGCCGCAGTCAGCCTGGTTCGAGTCAATCGCTCCAGGCGTATTTGCTCACAGTTCCAGATCACTTGTCATGGAGTGTGTCGGAGCAGTATTTACCTTAGGGCGATTAGTTTGACGTGTGTCTCATGTCAGAGGCAGTGCAGGTCTTACGGATTTACGACAGGATTTCACGTGAGGTCTTTTAGATTACTAACACCATGACAATGCGAGCTGTCTGAACACGGCTTAAACGCTTTCATCCTGATGTTCAGTAACGGCTTCATGGCACATCTGAAGGGCAGGTGATGAAAGCTGTGGAAATGCTCCGGATCATTAAACACTCAAGTGGTTAATGCAGAGAGAAATCTGAAGAGGAGATTAAGGGATATTAAAAAACAATTGATTGTTATTATTATTAATATTATTATATAAAATCAGTAAGTTGGCAAACCACAATAATGAGTTAAAAAAAAAAAAAAAAGAAATACTAAGTCTTAACAAGTTACGCGAGTCATCAAGTCTTTATAATGAGATCTTACTGCAATAATCATGATAGTTGTAATAACGAGTTAGCAAGTTACATCATATCAAAACCACAAGTCGTAATATGCATTATCTATTAGCAAATCATAATTATAAGCATTTATCTTCAAAGAACTTGGCAAGTCGAAGTAACATTTTTCCATGAAATAAGAAATAGTAATAACACAGTGATAATAAGATAATCACAATAACGAGATCCTAACACAGTAACGAGAAAAGTAGTAACAGTGAGATAGAACGTTGTAATTGAAAGTCACGATAAGGAGCTGGCAAGTCGAAATAATAAGATCATGAAATGACACTTTAGTAAGTCGTACGAGGGTGAGTCAAAAATTATCCGCACTCCAGTGATATTAAAAGTCTTCTCAGCACTTTCCGTCTCCCCAGTCACTGCTGTGCAGGTGTGTGTGAACGTGTAACATCAGTTCATTTGTAACTGTGGTGCGAGCAAAAATGGACGAGAAAAGCAGTCTGTTTTTCGTGGTCTGAGGGTTTACCTGGTGCTGAAGAGCGTAAACAGAAGCGTTTGGATATCTGCAAACTAAATGTGACGCGATACTCTAAGAAAGGTGAAAGTTTCTTCTTTGTTCATCACTTCTGCCCACACTGTGGACACGCTGAGGTGTTAAAGCGTCCTCACTATAGTCCTGATCTCACTCCATCAGACTGTCACCTGTTTGGTCCCCTGAAAGCAGAACTACAAGGATGAAGATTCATTTCTGATGCGGTGGATTCATGGCACTAAAGATAAAACACTTTTTATTAACTGAATATGAAAACTTGTTGACAGACGGACAAAATGTATTAAAAAGCAAAGAGATCATGTTTAAAAAGATTTTTTTTTTCTTCCAAAATTTAATTATAAGTTTAATAATAAATTCCAATCATTTTTGGCTGACGTTCGTAGTAATGAATTTACATTTTTTTGTAGTTTCTAAGTTTCTACATGATTTCTTTAATTAATAAGAAATTCTTTGGCTTTTGGTGTAAGAAATGTGAAGCACTGCAGCGTGATAACAGTAACCCTATTGTTGATTCTTTTCCTAGAACTGCTGGACACGCGTGTTAAACAATCTGTAACTATTCAGGGATTTTTATGTACACTTCTTTCAGCTTAATGAATCTCTGAGTAAAAGTCGCTTTGTTTTCTTTCTTTTCTTTTCCTTCTCCCACACTTTCCTGAATGCCTTCAGAGGATCAGCTGCAGCGTTGTTGCATGCCGAGTGCCACGCTGGGTCTTTGTGGCGCTTTACAGTAACACTCTTGTCATCGCTATAAGCCGCGTCTGAACCTCCTCCTTCCTCCCTGTCGTCCTCTTCCTCCTTGACTTCCAGTAAATAGAGGCTGCTGTGCCAGACTCCATTAATTCTGTTTTTTTTTCTTCTTCTTCTTCTCTTTTTTTTCCACCCCAATAGAAGCTGAATGAGCTCAGCCACAGGGTGATGTCGTGTTCCAGCGGACTTAACACTCCTTAGTTTTTCTCTCCTGCTGTTTCATGAACTCACTGTTTTCCCTTTTTAATGGGTTCTTAATAGCAGATTAATTTGTTATACACTCTTTCATCATTCTCTCTCTCTCTCGTTTGCGTTTCGCAGGCTGTCCGTGTGACTAAACCCAACATCCCCGAGTCCATCCGCAGAAACTACGAGCTCATGTAAGTTGCATATTGTTTCCAGCAAGCACAACGTCCCGATTACGTTTGAAGCGTTTCTATAGCAACAGCGACTTTGGCTTCTTAACCTCAAACAAAGAGAATGCGGTGGTGTAAGAGGAATAAATATCAAAGTTGTTTTTATTTTATACATTCCAGTGAAGTGAATCAAAGGTGGGTCAGACTGTACCACTCTGCAGCATGGGGCGGAGTGTGTGTGTGTGTGTGTGTGTGTGTGTGTGTGTGTGTGTGTGTGTGTGTGTAATGTTTTAACCTAATCCCCCAAATAAAGGCTTGTTTATTCATTGTGTGTGTGTGTGTGTGTGGGAGAGAGATAGAGGGAGAACTTTTAGTGCTCATGTGATTTGAAGGATTTCTTCTCAGAGACCTCGATGTGTGTGTGTGTGTGTGTGTGTGTTTATTTTGTATATGCTGAGTCAGGTCTTTGGGGATTTACTAGAGCTTGTCTTAATAACTTTAAGTGTGTGTGTGTGTGTTTTAGGGAAACTGAGCGCACCAAGCTGCTGATTGCCGCACAGACTCAGAAGGTGGTGGAGAAGGAGGCGGAGACTGAGAGGAAGCGAGCTGTGATTGGTGAGCAGCACTGTCAATCAGAGCATGGTTCCTTAGAAAAGCTGTAGGGGATCAAATACTTA
>JAQMYL010000014.1:23467845-23481731 GCA_030014365.1 Clarias pachynema | reverse complement strand
AGTGTAAACAAGGCATAAGATACTCAACCTTACAGAATGTCATTTCTTTGTATTAATAAGTTAGACAGAGAGTTCTGTACAGAAAGACACACAGACATGGACGTGGACTTCAACCTGAAATAATAATAGTAATAATAATAATAATAATAATATCACTGATTACATTAACGATCAGCTGATTACTCTTTAACCTCCAACAACACGTACTTATGCTAGTTGTATCATAAAACCGTTGGTGTTTATTTAATTCCCGCATGTCTGTGTAGACTCTAAATTACATGTTTGTATATGTGTGTGTGTGTGTGTGTGTGTGTGGTGTATGCATGCTGTGTAAACATGTTCCAGTTCCAAGGCCAACCTGACAAGGAAATAAACTCTCTCCAATCTTTCCCATTTCAGAATCTGGTATAAATTAAAATCATTTTCTTCTCTGTAATTAAACAACATCTAGAATCTATTATCTCACTAGGGGCGGTGAATTGAGGGTTATTTACCCACCTACGGAGTCCTGTGTGAACCATTTAAGTTACATGGAGAAATATTCTTGCCTTCTGAATATTAAAAACACCTTCGTGAACATCACACCTGAGTGGCTTCCACATTTGTTCCTAGTGGAAGTTGCTGAGATACTGTAGGGATTTCCAATTATATCTAGACCTCTGTTTCTTAACCAGGGCTCCATGCGCCCCTTGTGGTCAGTGGCATAATTACAGAGGTTGTGTGATTCTTTCTTTCTTTCTTTCTTTCTGTTTTTCTATCTTTCTATCTTCCTTAACACGTACATGTAATATTTTGGTTAAATATTTTAAACTGAGTTACATTTTAGGAGCATCACATGATTCTATATTTTTAATAATGTACCTATACAACTGTTTCACGGCCGTAGCGTAGCATGCTCATTCTGCTGTGATCTATGCTCGTCATTATTAGCACAAAAACTGCATCGTGTCCAATCCTGATCAGTTCAATAAATGAAATCACGTTAATTAAGTGTAATGCTAACAAAAAAATCTCTTTATATTTGAGCTGCAAAATCTCATTGTTCAGTTCAACAGATAAAATGTTAAACAGGTAAATGTTTAAACAAGGAGAATTGTACTGTATGAAGCGTATATCATATTAAACTTGTAATAAACATGACACTTGTTGGTAAATGAAAAAATATTATTATTGTTATCATGGACCTGATCGTGCTTAATCGTAATGTTAACGATCTGTGCAGTTTTATCCATGACCAACAAACAAGTGTTCATAGAAGACCATAAAGTTCCTAGACACTAAAAGCAATAATTTTTGTCAAGTCATTTTCTGTATTGATAGAATTGTTAGCTCGTTTAAAGACAGAATGATTATACACTATATGGACAAAGAACACTTCAATACGGAGTCGCTCCCACTTTTCCAGCTATAACAGCTTCCACTCTTCTTGATATTGGAGAGTTTCTGTTGGAAATCCATTCATTCTGTAGAGCGTTTATGAGGTCAGGCACTGATGTTGGACGAGAAGGCCTGGCACGGAATCTCCGTTCCAGTTCATCCCAAAGGTGCTCAATGGGGTTGAGGTCAAGGTTCTGTGTTCGGGCCGGTCAAGTTCTTCCACAATAAACTCATCAAACCATGTCTTTATAGTCCTTGCTTTGTGCACAGTTTGTGATGCACCCTCCTGGAAAGACAACATCCATGGTTTGTAGGCTAATCTGACCAAGCACTCATTTTCTATAATGTATTCATTGTTTAATAAAAAAAAAAAACAGTCCTTAAAGTATGCAATATCTCTGATGAAGCTGCGTCTCCTTGGATGTCCTTGTTATGAAACGCCTCTTTTTTAGACAAGCTCCGCCTCCACAGAGGTTTGAGGTCTAAATACAGACATAATT
The DNA here is from genome assembly GCA_030014365.1 of Clarias pachynema. NCBI lineage: Eukaryota > Metazoa > Chordata > Actinopteri > Siluriformes > Clariidae > Clarias > Clarias pachynema. Next base: position 23,479,854 of record JAQMYL010000014.1, on the reverse strand, counting down.
TCAGTCCATTTCAGTGTTTGTTCCAGCTCAAAGGAGAAGCCGACGAAGTACAGGATATTTGCCTGTAACTGCAGGATGTTTAATAACCCTTTGGGTTGAGACCCGCAGCTTGCGATGTGGTGTTAATTATGTTTTGTATTATGTTGTAAGAACTGAACGTTGCCAGAAATGTGTGTATGCATTTGATGTAACTTCATAAACATGGCTTTTATAGTATGCATGTTCTTTTCCAGTGGACATTTATTCCCTCCCCTCCCCAATCCTTGCTTTTGATGGAAAGTTCATCTCAGGAGGTATGAGGCTCTGTTTTTTTTTTATTCACCCTGAAAACCATATAAATGCTGAAGAACACATGACTAGAGGTTCATTTCACAGACTCACATCTGGTATGTATTATAATTCCCACAGATCCTGACTGAAACATATAATTTTATTTATGGGCATCTGTCCCAAATAAACACCACCGTGTGTTGAGTTTAAACATCAAACCCAGACTGACCAAAACCATAACCCAGGACATTGTTCTCTGCAGTGGGGTCTCCTGGGGTGGGGGTGGGGGTGGGGGCGGTGGAAGGGGGGAGAGTACAGTAATTTCTCTAGAGCTCCACTGGAGGTCATTGTAGTCTTGTTGCTTCTCCAAGTTAAAAAGGCTTAATGGACTTTCATGACCAGGAACTTGTTTAAACGAGCAGTTCCTGCACACGCCACTGTTTTCCCTGCTCGATCACACCCATGTCAGTTCAGAAAAGGCCATTAATTAGCTAATTAGTTCAATCAGGTGTGCTCAGAGGTGAAGAAACCCCAAAATACAAAGGGTAGGTGGTCCACCAGGATCAGGGTTGGGAAGCAGTGGTGTAGATACTTTTCTCCTCATACACACCTTCATTTCAAGCTCCTTCACTCCATTTACTTTTATGGGATTTGGCAGACACCCTTATCCAGAGCAACATTTTTATTTTATTATACATCTGAGCAATTAAGAGTTAAGGGCCTTGTTCAAGGGCCCAACAATGGCAACTGCTGGGGTTTGATCCTGGGATCTTCCGATCAATCATCATGTTTAATGAGATGCATCAATAGAATTGAGTAAATTCATATGGAAGTCTTAATCTTTTCTGTTGCGCTCCTGTCATACTGAATTACAATCTCTTTTTATAGGTGTTATGTTCCATGTATGTTTATGTCTTTATTATTTCTTCTCCCCTCTTGCTCTTTTGCCTTTTGTGTTCATTCCCCACACTTCGGTCCGAGGTTATTGGCTGACTGGGCTGTCAATCATCGTTAACATCATGACGTTATGCCAATCAGTGGTGTGCTGAAAGTATTTGAGTCCTTGGATTCAGTGTGTGTGGTGCCCCTTGCCAGCGTACCATGTGCTTCAATGAACTCAACCGTGCATGTCTGATTTTAGTGACTTTCAGTTGTGAATTGTTTCATGATATTGTGTATGGCTTGGTTGTGTGATTGGATATTTCTTTAGAGTTCTTTTGAACTGTGTGTGTTTACACAAAGTGTGTTGGAGTTTAGCCTACTACATGGCAAGCTAACCCCAGTGTTAAGAAGCATGTTAGTGCTTTGCTTTATTTCTTATTATTAAGTTAGTTAATTGTTAGCTTAGGTTGAGTGTTGCACCACCACTGTACTTTTGTTTTCTTATGTTAAGGGAGTTAGTTAGAGAATTGGTATTGGAATTGCTGCCGAAGCCGGACAGCGGAGGCAGCAGCGGCCTGCCTTCAAAACCGGGCGCGGCAAAGGCTCGTCCTCAGCGTCGTGCGGTGGTAGACGCAATTCAGTCTCGCCCGCCATCCCACCGCTGCCACCAAAATAAAATTTAATAAAATTATACCTAATTATAGTGATCAGACTTTGCTTTATTTAATATGTTTCTTTTTAGGCCATGGACATATTTTGTTCCCTGAGCCACTTGGTTATCACTTTTGCCTTATGTCAAGGTGCTCCATCATGGTGGAAAAGGCATCAAGGCATCAGTTTTGGTTATCACCAAACTGTTCTTGGATGGATGGCGGCACGGTGGTGTAGTGGTTAGCACTGTCGCCTTGCACCTCCAGGGTCTGGGTTCGATTCCCGGCCAGGCTCGATTTCCGTCTCTGTGTGCATGGACGTTTTTGCATGTTCTCCCCGTGCTTGGTGGGTTTCCTCCCACAGTCCAAAGATATGCAGGTTAGGCGTTCCCAAAATTGCCCGTAGTGTGTGTATGTGTGTATGCCCTGCGATGGATTGGCACCCTGTCCAGGGTGTACCCTGCCTCGTGCCCTAAGCTTCTTGGGATAGGCTCCAGGTCCCCGCGACCCTGAATAGAGGATGAAGCGGTATAGAAGATGAATGAATGAATGTTCTTGGATGGTTGGGGAGAAGTTGCTCAGGATGCCTCACTGTTATCATGACACAGGACCGATGGTAGCGCTCACCTATCCTACTCTGGACAAGCTTTTATCCGGATCCCCCAAACAATTGGAAAGGGGCTTTATCAGAGAAAATGACTTTACCCCAGTCCTCAGCAGTCCAATTCCTGTACATTTTGCAGAACATCAGTCTGTCTCTGATGTTTTTCCTGGAGAGAAGTGGCTTCTTTGCTGACCTTCTCAGCCAGGGGAGTGGGGCTCACTCACAATTTTACCTAAGAACACAGTCATGAATAAAGAATGGTACAAAAACATCCTCCAAGAGCAACTTATTCCAACAATCCAAGAACAGTTTGGTGATGAACAGTGCCTTTTCCAGCATGATGGAGCTCCTTGCCATAAGGTAAAAGTGATAACTAAGTGGCTTGGGGAACAAAACAAGGAAATTTTGGGTCCATGTCCAGGGAACTCCCCAGACCTTAATCCTATTGAGAAACCCATAAATTCTGACAAACCCCAAGCAATGATTATGTAAGAATGGGCTGCGCCATCAGTCAGGATGCGGCCCAGATTTCATGAAAATTAATATTTGTGTCGTTCTCAAAACAATTGGCCCCCAGCTGTGTTATTATTGTTACAGTTAGCATTTGATTAAACCTGACAAAATGAGAAACCATTTTAGGTTAGCAGCTTTTCTTGGTACTTCAGACATCATCTGGTTTTGTTTTGTATAGAATTCCCCAGACTGATCCATTGTTATCTTCAGTGCAAGATTAACAGATTAACACCTAATGCAACAGACTTCCCTGCTTCTGTATCTTTCTTTGTGTGTTTTTTTTCTTTCTTTCTTTTTTTTTTGGCTGAGGTTTATCTCAGGAGTTTAACTGGAATGAAATAAAACCAGAAATTTCCCAGTCATGTGACTGTGCCATGTGGTTGAGAAATCCAGAGCTTTCCTTCAGTGACTTATAAGTGACTTATTTGTTCAGTATAAAATTACTGTAAGGAATTTGTCTTTTTTGCTTCCTTGAAAATCGTAAACTTTATCTTATTTAAAAAATCATGTTTTAAGTATTTGCTAATAAGAGCTAGCTATATTAGCCTGTTTTCTTTGTATATGGCCAGGTTACACTAGATTAGTTCCAGTAGCTCAAATAAATTGACTCGGCAGCATTTATATTCACATTTACATTTAGGCATTGACAGACGCTCTTTTCCAGAGAGTCTTACAAAAGTGCTTCTAAGTTTCCGTCATATTCTAGCTGATGGTAAATTCTCGTTATATGTAAAACCTTATATTTATACAACATAATTTCATCACTTAAAGCATCTGTATCTTCTAAAGGTTTAATTAAGTAGTATTGTTTTGTTTTGAATACTGTAACATTTGTGGACAGGATCGTTCTGCTACTGATACGTTATCTAAACCGTTACCCATTCTCACCTTTAAACAACCTGTTTCAAATTATTTCAATTATCTTTATGAAAGAAGTGCTCCCCCTGGTGACAGACTGATGTGAAACTCAGTTTATTAACAGATTGTCCAGAGTATTGAAGATTGGGCGTTTGGTCGATGCTCAGCCTGTCAGCTGCCTGATAAAAAGGTGACTAATGTTATAGTAAGTCCCATTTCCCTGTTGATCAGGTCAAACGCCAGTACAGAAGTACTGGTCCTGTTTAATACTGTTTTAATTTCAGTTAAATTAGTATACCCCAGTCTGTGTTTCTTTTGGATTATTCTGACATTTCTAGAAAACGTGATACTGTATATATCAATATATAAATATAGGTTTGAGAACAAACTTAATTTATTATAAAGCAAACTAAATACATTTTTATTGTTACATTAAATAGTATATTTCATTTATTTAAAAAAATGATCATTATAAAAACATTACATATAGCAGTTTAGATGATTAACTTTTTTTTTTTTAAAGTAATTAAAAAAGATATCACAATATAAAAAAAAAAAAAAAAAAGTCTAATTTGGCCTTTTTCATTATCACAGTACTGATAATATAATAAATCTTTCTTCCCTGGCGGTTGTACGAACACTGGGTTGTTTCCATTACTTTAACTTTGTCACATCTTGGTTGTTGGTTTGTATTTCTAGGAATTCTGTAGAAAGAGTGGGATTTGTTGTTTTGACTGTGTTTCCTGTTTACACTGTCGATTGTTCTTATGGGGAATATAACATAAACATTCATTTCCAATTAAAAGATGTGGGTCAATGCAGCCCAGTGAGTTACTAATTCAGTTGTGGGCATCAGGTTTTAGCAACAAACAGAGCTGTGCGAGATCAGAATACAGATCATTGTGAATTTTATAGTATCTATTAAAATAGAATATTTAGCGGTTGAACAACAGCTGACCCAGAATTGAGCCTTGAGGTACACCATGTAATATACAAAATAAACTGAAATAAAATGTTTAGTATATTTTTTATTAGCGTTTTCCCCCATAGTTTAGTGGATGTGTGTATATAGTGTATATAATAGATATATAGATATGGGGTTTTATGTAACCAGCATTTTTTTAATGTTCACTTGAAAACATTTTAGTGTATCTATTAAAATGTAAATTTCTTCTGGTTCCTGATAAACCCCATGCATATACATAGACCAGTTTCTGCACTGAAAATTCAATAGAATAACTAATTAATAAAGATGATCACTGTGTGAAGTGCTCATCTAATGTTAAACATCAGTTAAACATACACTACTAGAATTTATTTCACATCAATGAGCATCAAAAAGCATTTTCATTTTATCGGGAGAGGAAATGAGGATTCTGTACTTATAGCTAGTATTTTAATAGTAGACAAGATAAAGAGGGCGGTGCTTAACTGTCAATCATTCCAGATTACTTTATCCATTGGCTCAGTTACTGTATTTGTTATATATACTGTATTAACACAATTATATTATTTTAGTTGAATAAAAAGTTCTTCACTGCTTTTTCAGAAACCTGTCCATAACTGTGAAATTTCCTCGCGTGTGTACGCGTGTAAACGTGTGCCAAAGGAGTCCAGATAGCCTTCCTGCCGTCCCACACGTAGCCCACAGTACTCTCTGGCCCCTGTGACGTCTCTGCCGACGACTGCGTCCTCTATCGCGGCCCTCATCACTCCTTCCCTTTATCTCTTACATCACTGCATCCCGTGGCGAGCTGAATGGGGTCGAGCAAGCTGGGCCGTCTGCCAGAAATCCCTCCTGCTTCATTAAAGGCAATTACAGCATATCCGCAGTGTAAATAATCACGTTGCAGCAGCCGTGGCTCAGTCGCCATCCGCCTTTGTTCATGTAGAGGGCTGTGGTTTCCTCAATACTGTACTTATCACAGTGGAGCGATGGTGCAAAGTTGGTGAAAGTTTTTCTCTTTGCACAGTTAAAGGTAAACCTTTTCCCCACTAAGCGAGGTCGAATTCATTCAAAAAACTTTCACATATATACATTATAGAGTTTTGGTAAGAGTTTTTTTTTCTTATCCAGAATTTGAGTGGGTGGTTATTCATCCGAATTTCACAGGACGAGGCTCGACCCCACTTATTAACACAGGAATATTACATTTTTAGGTGTACATGCTCGACCTTTTCAATCATTCAATCATTTAAGACACAGTGTTCTACAAAACAGACTCAAAACAAGGTTTTCACTAAATACTGCTATGACATTTTCACAAAAAAATGTTAAATGTTAGTATGTTTAAAAATATAGTTAAATATGAAATCTTATCAATATTTACTGCTTTTATAAACATTGTTATTAACCCGGCAGTTCACACAGCATTGATTTTTGCTATACAACAATTGGTATTAAGCTATACAATAAGTCCCCAACATATGAACAATTTCCGTTCCGAGAGCTCGTTCATACAGTAAGTCCAAATTGTTCGTAAGTCCAACAAACATCGTCTAGGTGCTAGGATACTAACACAATTGGCTATACACAGTATAAAACTAACATGTTCCATGATCTCGTACTTGTTCTTTAAAATCGTGCCGATGATTGAACGATTAAAAGAAAATTTTTTAAACATTTTTAAAATAATTTTTCAAATGATTGTAAAAAGAACAAGCAATGTCGGTCATCTTTTCACCTCGCTCACAATTTTTGTCACTCTTGTCTCCATCATTATTGCTTGGCTCTTCTTAGCTGTACCAGCTACAGTACATCACCGCTGCTTGTTGCTTGCTTCCGGACATCCAGGTCTAACTTCTGCGATTAAACCTGTGCAAATGCATGTTCGTATTTACGAAAGATCATAACTCAAATGTTTGTATGTATGGAACTTACTAATATTTTTAAAAAAAAACAAAAAAAAAACAGAATATAAGTAACATTTATTCATCAACTACATTCGAGGCATGGTCATACTGCCAATGGTACTTTCTTTTAGTTTAAAAATATGATGAAATCCTGTAAATAAAATTCGCTATTCTGTTGCTTTAAAGTCGTATTAACTTTAAATAACAAGTATGTATGCAAAAGATGTGATTTGACACCGAATAAATTCATTTTTTATATTTTATTTTTATATTCTAATAATATTCATGGAAGGAACATGCCACTGTGTTCCATATATGTTACATTAAACACAACTGAAAAATTTCCCAGGAAGTTCAGACTCAAACTCTGTGGGTGGGCAGGGTGTTGTGACGATGAACTGATAAAAAAATGTAGATGCAATAAGCTTCATTAGCCTCTCAAGTCCTATAGCAGGACAGAACACCTAACCATGTGACTCGATGATATGTTCATGGTAACCCCACTCCTTTTTTTTGTTGTTGTTGTATTTGCACACACCATGTTACAAATGGAAATTATGCAAAAATACGCACATTGTCATGGTCTCGCATTTAACACATTCTAGAGTTCCTGGGAAGAAGCTATTCTGTGATTGGTCAGCTATTACTGTCATCTGTTAATGTTTAGTTCTGTGTTTTACATTTTTCCTAAGAAGTAGTGAGTGTTTTTTTTTTTTAAACATTACAGATAAGCTTGTTCACTGAGAACTCTGTGTAGTTTTTTTTGGCAACATGAGTGAATGTGAATCAAAGTTGGTGTGACGTGTTCTGTCCTTTAGAACCAGGTAATATAAAATTCCTACATCTGAGTGTCATAATAAACTAGAAAGAAGGATAATCAGGACACTATTATATGTTTAGGCAGGAAGTTATTTGGATTATAACATTCCTGGAAATGTTCTCCCTTTATAGCATTATGTAATCACTGATGAGCCATAACATTAAAACCACCCGCTTACAGTAATATTGCTTAGGTTTTCTCTTGTGCTCTGATCCTTTGATGCATGGGCTTTGATGCATGCGCCAGGGTACCTGGGCAAATGGCGCATGACCGAACTGACTGGTCTTCAGCTACGCAGCCGTGTACACAGCAATCTGCGATGCACTGCGTGTTCTGACTCCTTTCTATCAGTGCCAGCATTCACTTTTTGGCAGTGTCATCTGTGATTTGCGTTAAATTGACTAGTTTTGTTTTCTAGTCAAACTATAAGGCTCATGAGCTTTAGGTGACATGGGAGGGATCCACCTCTGCTCCATGCAGACTCTCTACTAGTGTCCCCCAAGGCTGAGTACTTGGTCCTCTTCTGTTCTCCCTCTGTCCCCGGTCTTTGCATGGCTTTTCATACCATAGTTATGCAGATGACACGCAACTCATTCTCTCCTTTCCTCCCTCATAAACTCAGGTTTCCACCTGGATCTCGCCATGTCCAGCAGACATCTCATCCTGGAAGAGACAGCTTATCAGCTGAAACTCAATCTCAGTAAAACTAAACTGCTGTTCATCCCGGTGATTCATTCTCCTGTCAAGATCTTATGTTCTCCCTGGACAACAATCCAGACCACTCCTTCACTGCCAGCAATCTTGGGGTACCTAAGAATCAACTGCATTAATAATAATTATTGCTGGCATCTGATTGGTCAGATGATCAACAGATTCCAATACTGTATGTTCTTGTATCTACAGTATAGCAACAGCCATATATGATGATGTGAGTAAGCAAAGTTACTGTTACCAACCTAAAATTGATTCATTTCTTACAACAGCGTGTCTTGAAGTGTTTCCTCTTATACCAAAACAATTAATCGTAATTACATTTGCTTATTTAGAAAATAACACATTGTAAGTTGTATTCATTGATATGTACATTTAACATTGTGGATCATCAGATGAACAAGTGAATTTAGGACAAGCACATTAATAATAATGTTATCGTACACACTTACTCATAGCTTCCCATTTCATCAGAACACCCGGGAGGTTTTGTTGTGAGTCGACACTGTCCAGATGTGGGTTTTGTTTTTGTTTTTTTGCTCTTAGGGGATTTGTAAATAGCTTGTTAATAAGACAAGCTCAAATGCTCTTTACGGAAGCTTTAGGAGGGGTTTGAGGATTTGGACAGGGTGCTTGAACCCTAGAATGCTGTATTTAGCTTTTCACACGATTTCACTAAACATCCTGGACTGCAGTTATTTATCATGTGTGTCTGAATATGGAACTGAGTTAAATTTAGAGGAAAGCCGGTCACGCAGGGCAGTTGGATTAGGGTTAAAGCATACCCCAGTTATAGATGTCAACTTACTACATTCTTCATATGAGTGTTTATAATAAATAACACTCATATTCCATCTTAATCAATCAATCAATCAATACATGCAAACATACATACATACATACATACATACATACATACATACATACACACATACAGTACATATGTATGTCTTTCTGGTTCATCTGACCAAAATTGTCAACCTGATAATTCTGGAGTAATACAGTAATAAATAAAACACATTCACATCATGCTGTTATAGGAAAATAATTATCGACAGGGATAAAATAAGGCACAGTTACTGATACTGGCAAGTAGATACCACTGAGCTGATGGGAGAGGAAAAGAGTTCAGAAAATCACTTTGGACTCATCAAATCCAAACCATCTTTTCTTTGAACTTTTGCCGTCTGGTTTGCTCTACAGAGCACCGAACACCAGGACAGTCAGGCACAAGAACAGTTTTTCCCCCCAATGAACAGTTAAATGTTCTCCTCACTGTGCAATAAAAGTATGTGCAATAATAAGATGTGCAATAGGTGGAATACTATGCAATACTTTGATGTGCAATATTCATATTTATTTGTCTTACCCCACATCCTGCTCCATTTGTTGGTGGTATTGTGTTGTGTGTGCTGTCCTCTCTGTCACCACAATAAATTCCTTGTATGTGCAAAAGAACTACACAATGAGACAAGTCTGGTTCTGATTCTGATCATGCCTAAATTCTGTTTAACATAAACCAGAGTTGCACAAGTTGGAATTTTTGGTGGTTTTTTTTACACAGTTTTCAGGAAATCAATTTGGTTTTAATGTGGTTTTATGTGGCAATGAGAATTGCAGGATGAATTCATCACCAATTACAGACGGCATTTTAACCACGTGTACAATGATTTGAATGAGTCTGTTTAAACCTTGGATTCTTTCCAAGGTTTACACAATAAGCAGTTGCTTGTGTTTCACATCCTTGCACTAGCTTACCATATGACCTGCAAAAAAACAAAGCTTATTTGATTGCAAAACGCTATATATCTTTCTTTTAAAAAAGCTTTGAACTTGCATGTTTTTAGCAGTCATACTGAATGAACTAAAACAAACAGCGCTAATTACTTTCAACTGAAGCACTTGAAACTGATGTACACATGATTTAATTAATATAGATTTTTAATTTTTAATAAGCTGAATATCTATTCTGCGTGAATGTTATGTTTTACTCCCATTCTGCTCTGACTATATCATTGCACTGTTTGAAATATTTAGACTTTGTTTACATACTGGACTCTCAATTATATTACTTTGCACTTCCATACGATAAAATGTAATCAAATTAATCAAGATTTTTATATTATATTACTGTGATAAACCAATTTCCTATTTCCAGGCATTTTTGTGGTTGGGAAAAAAAATCTTGAATGAGAATGATGAGAGATCTCGTAAATAATTGGTGAAAATGCATCATAAAATTTTTTTTTTTTTAAATAGGAAAAAGTTAATAAAGCAAAACAAAGCTAAATCTTCTCAAACAACTGTACTTGCTAATTACAGAAAAAGAAAAAAAAAGTGGAAAAAGAAATTGAAAGCAGTTAGTCATAAAACAAAAATCTGCGAATTCAGACAATCTTATAATTCATTTAATAACCAATTTGGAGTGAATGACAAGACGTGAGTAAGAGATTTTTTTAACCAGGTGTTAATTTTTTGCTAAGTTAATGAGTTAATTCAACAGCATAACTTAAAAAAAAAACAGAACACATTTAATAAACCAATTTGCTGATTTTAGCAACTGTATGTGGCAAATTTCAAGTTAACTTAATATTGTATTTTATATAAAACAATATTTAACTTTTTACATATAATCAGTTTGTAACTTCATCAAAAGACATAATTTACAATGGAAATTGAGATCAATGGGAAAAACTTCATAGTGTTTATAAATTGTACTATGTTGAAGGTTTTGGTTAAAATGTAAGAAGTAAAACTTGAGTAATCAAGTAGAAATATATTCAAAAATAATACGTAAGTGCAGCAACGAAATGCAAATGAAACTCAAGTTACTTTCTTCCACTGATAGTGAAAGCAATGAATGTTGAAATGTGTCGAGTACCTTCAATTATTTCAATTATACCTTATTAAAATTACACACCACAGTGTCCCTCAGTGTCTGTATAATATATTTAAACTGTATATCTATACTAACCTAATGTCTTTAACCAAAACTTGGAAAATGTCCCAGAATCCAGATAAAAGCATCCACAGGTCTTTCATTAGCTTCCTGTCAGCCACATGGCTTCAGATTTGTTTGACACGTGTAAATTATGGCCCCGGAGCAGATAGCTGTTCCACTCAAGTTAGAAGTTATGAATTCCTCCCCTTTCAAGCTGTGTGTAAATAAAGAGCCCTGGACATATCACGTCTAAAAATAGCTGATGTTTTGGAGTTGTCAGTGTGTGTGTATGAGTGCATTAGGGGGATCTGCACAGAATATGGGGAAGTGACAGCTTTAAAATTAATCAAAGCTGCTAAGTCTTATTTCTCGATGGAAGCGATTTAGCAGAAATAGTAAAGCAGAGGTCAGTAAATAATATAACTCTGATGAAGCACATCGTTTATTAATACAAGTTCAAATCATTTGCACATATATAATGATTTTATTTACATAAACTGCTATAAATACTTACATAAATGACAAATTTAAAAAAAATAATAAATAAATTTTCAATAAATAGGATTTTTTTTTTTTTAATAAAGCAGCAGTATGGAAGACCATATGTCAGGAGTTTAGTGATGTTGAAAAGTTTGCAGAAACCTCAGTATTTGGTACTCTGTGGTCAGTTGTATTTGTAGCTTGAAGTGTAATGGAAACCGTTCATGTTTCTCACAGTGGTGTTAAAGAGTAATTGCTAATTAGCGTAAGTTTATGATGTTTAAATAAACGTTAGCTATAAGTGTATACATGCCACTGGTTCCTTCCAAGGTTTTCTTCCACATACCATCTCTGGGAGTTTTTTTTTTTGTGGGGGGGGGGGGGGGGGGGGGGGGGGGGGGGGGGGGGGGGGGGGGGGGGGGGGGGG
>JAQMYL010000014.1:23445370-23456949 GCA_030014365.1 Clarias pachynema | reverse complement strand
CACCTGTGCTGTGAGATATCATACAGTATAAACACCTGGGCTGCTGGATATCATACAGTATAAACACCTGTGCTGTTAGATATTGTACAGTATAAACATCTGTGCTGTTTAATATCATACAGTATAAACGCCTATGCTGTTTGATATCATACAGTTTAAACACCTGTGCTGTTTGATAGTGTACAGTATAAACACCTGTGCTGAGGAATTGTACAGTATAAACACCTGTGCTGTGAGATATCGTACAGTATAAACACCTTAGTTGTGAGACATTGTACAGTATAAATGCCTGTGCTTGATATAGTACAGTATAAACACCTGTGCTGTTAGATATCGTACATTATAACTGCCTGTGCTGTTAGATATTGTACAGTATAAAATCCTGTATTCTTTGCTATCGTACAGTATAAACACCTGTGTTGAAAAATCGTACAGTATAAACACCTGTATTGTTTTCTATCGTACAGTATAAACAACTGTGCTGTTTGATATTATACAGTATAAACACATGTGCTGTTTGGTATCGTACAGTATAAACACTTGTATTATTTGCTGTCGTACAGTATAAACAACTGTGCTGTTTGATATTATACACTATGTATACCTGTGCTTTTTGATATTTTTCAGTATAACAGAGAGTTTAGATCTAACCTGGCAATGAACTGCTCTTGGTCCGTCTTGTTTTCACCCGGTTTCTGGGGAACACTCTGGGGCTGCTGTTTCACAAGTTCCTCCCTGCTCAGAGATGGTGAACTTTGCGTTGAGTTCTCCTTTGGCTTGGCCTGTGGTTCCTCCACTTTCTCTTGAGGTGGTTCCGTGGGTTTAATCGCACCGTTGCTGCTCCTCCTTTCCTGCGTGGCGTCCTTTCCCTCATCTTTACCGTTGTTGTTCTGTTTTTCCGTAAATAGTGTCACCTTCTGAAGGTCCAGGATTTTGAAGATGTCCTCGGAGAACGTCTTCTCCTCCTTCTCTTCCAAGGTCTCCTGAAGATAGCTCCAGCGGTCCCAGGATGGTTCTCGAGTTGCTCGAAAGCTAGCGGGGCCACCCAGGCTTGGCAGAGTCTGAGTACGTTTCCTCGGGCTCGGTCCATCTAACAGCGGTGGGGATGTTGGGGTTGTAGGGGATGGAGCACCCTTTGATGCCAAACTCTCAGTCTCGAATGTGTCCACTTCCTCTTCTTCTGGGGACTCGGATAAGGATGACATCTCGCACTGAGAAAGGAGAGGATAGGAGTAGTGGAGGGAGAGGAAATGAAAGCAATAAAGAACAAATGAGACTTGTTCAGAACAACAAGATGGTGTGATGAAGCAGAGATACTCTCTTCATTCCACAGTTGATTATTCTCCTGTAACGTCGTTTTATTCTCCTTACACTCATGAATTTACTAATAATGAAATTCAAATTGAGCACAAGGTTTATGCACTTATAGTTATAATGCCTTGAAATGTACACAAAACTAATTATTTCCTCTTTTCACTTCTGCTCATAGGGGCTATAAGAAGTTGTTCACTGGAGTTTCCTTCCACAAACGTTAAATAAACATCTCTTCACAAAATGTGCAACAATTAAACACATTTTTTAATCCATGAAACATACAGTATTCGAGTCCATTAATATAAACCCACACTGCTGTCAGGGGTGCTGTTAGAAAATTAATCAGCACCTTCCAACCAATCAGGATCCAGATTTCAGCAGCAGTGTGATGTGAATTTTTTTAGCCATACGTCTGAGTACAGCTTATTAAAATACATTCCTGCACACTGATAAGAAATTAAGCTGTCATGTAAAGAATGTACAAAAATAGAAGCATCCTTATTGTACTTCCTATAAAAGATAAATGTGTCTCTTCTCGTGACCTCAGAGTTAACAGTTTGGCTCACTCACTATCTCTGAAGACTCCCAGCCCACAAAGTTACGTGGATTTGCTGCTTTTTTGCTCTTCGGTTTCTTGGTAGGAGCAGGAGACGGAGCCACATCTTTGGAGGCAGGGAAGAGCAGCTCGTGGTGCCTGATCATCACCGTCATCACCTTCTGGATCATCGGAGTCCCTGTGAGAGTGAATGGAAAAAACAACAACAAGCATATAAAGGCAATTTTTTTATATTTTGAGATTTTGGGGACTTTTTGTCAAGTCGTTTAAGAAGTGGGAGAAATGTACAGTGTTTCTGCATAAGCAGGGTGGAGAAAGATTGGTGTGAGGAACATCAGAACATCTGAATGCTACTTTTAGGAAAGTGTCGAAAATAAAAGGCCAATACTTATGTCCAGAAGGTGGAGCTGTAAAGCCTGAGAGCTGATCACATGTTAGGAACTAACCAGAATAGCTTTACTGTATGTGTTTGTTATATTTAAATCTAATTAACATCATCATAAAAAAATCTCTATGTAACTATAACAGTGAGATATAGAAGCTTTTTTCCTGATGAAAAACCAGTGCTCTTTCTTAATTTAAAGATTTGCAGTTTGGAAAAGCCTTCGTTTGATTTTCCTGACGTTCTTTTATATTTTCTGTTAATCCTTGAAGCATTATACATCATAAACTGTGACATAAACTTTCTCATAGGTTTCTAGGAGGCTGGACAATTTCCAAACAGCAACTATGGGAAATAAATGCACCAAGTTATAAAAAAATATATAATTTCTTTAAGTGGAAGGAATGAAATTATGAGATTGATCTTTTATTATTAGCATATTATAAATACCGTATGATGAATACTGTATACCATGGATCATTCTTTATACGGTGCATTTAGTATTCTTGTGTTAAGTATTTAGTAGTGTTTAGTATTGCATAAAACTCAATCATTTTAAAATTCATTAGCGATAAAATCTGAAAATTTTTGAAGTTTTAACTTATTGTTACTCTTCTACTGTACTCATTTAAGATGATGATGACGTTAATCTAGTGTACATTGTTGTACTATTTAGCAGACAACAGGAAATGACAGCGATCTCGAGGGTGAAGTCTAGCACATGCTTTTTACTCAAACAGCAGAATGAGTGTTTAGTGCAGCTCTGATTGATGAGATGTGATTCCTTTTGCTCTGTTCGTGCTTTTGCCATTATTTTAATCTGATCATCTCGATCTTAGGATCAATTATCTTTAAAACCGAGCCGCTCTAACGCCCTCACCCTTCATCATGCTGAAGGCGTCCTCCACCTGCGGTTTGAACAGGTTCACCCCCATCACTGTGGCCAGGTTCTCCACACTCATCTTATTCACCTTGGAATGCTGCTGCACCTCAAACAGGAACCTGCAGGAACCAAAATGTTCATCACGCTGATAGATTTTTGTTACAATCCACTAAAGGATTACAGGAAAAAAAGGAGCAGTAACTTCATCTTGTTTGTAATGCAGTGGTGCCACGCCTTAGTGTAGATTCCTTATTTATCTACAGTACTTATTTTCATCACGTGTGAGCTCACCTGCATATGTAACTCAGCAGGTTGTAGTTTGCTTTAGGAAGCAGGCCGATCTGCTTCTCCAGTTTCTCCTTCCCCTGTGCAGAAAACAGATTACTGTTAAGGGTTTGTAGCATAAAATACACAATATAGTCCAGTATTATGAGAGGTCTGTCCTCGCTCAAACATGATAAAAGTGTAAAGACTGAACGGATGCACGTTTGTGTCTAAGAACTATTTACCTTCACTTCATTTTATGCATGTAATTAAATGTCCAAATTTAAGACTCGTTAAATCAAATAATCATTAATTAATTCATCATTGATCTAATTAATCAATTAATTAATTAATCAGAGGCCGGTCTGGTGCCGGTCTGCGTCTCACCGCTGCCGTCGTGGCGTCCAGCATGATACTGCTGTCCAGAAAGTCCTGATACTGAGTCCAGGGCACGACCGGCTCAGGCAGCTCACGCAGGTACAGTTTGAGTAAAGACGCCACTGTGTGGACATCTGTGTCACTGCAGACAGAAAGCATGAGAAAGAAGGTCAGATTTATTTTTTCCTTAACATGGATCAGAAATTGTTCTGAACAAAAATATATTTTAAAATTCTGCATCCCTTATTTTTTTTGTTGTTTAAGGAAACTGTAAAGGAATATTGAATAATGTCCTTTATACAGCATTCAGTGTAATGTCTTTACAAATATTCTGTTAACAGGAGGATTAAGGATTAAATAAACCATGTGGAACAAAATTGGTCATGCTCTCGGGGAGTTATGTAGAGTTGTATGTGTTGTAGGTGTATGTGGTCACCCATGCATGCTAGTGGGGTTGTTAATGCTTTCCTCTGTGAAAGTTGCTCCTAACGGTGCATGAGCAGAAGTTTGAAAAGATGCAGATGGCTGGCGGAACGTACAGTAGCTCGGAGGGAGCACATGGTGGCCTTCGCCAGCCCTGATTGGTAGTTAGATGTGAGAACTGACTGTCAGATGACATGGAAATTGGCTACAACTAAATTCGTGAGAAAACTTATTTCGTCACGGATTTGTGATTTTTCTACAGTGATTCCCCTGTGGGCGTGGCCTCTTTTTTAAAAATACGTAATATCAGTTCTTCCAGCGGCCTGGCAGGCAGGGAGGGAATCTGGATTTTTAAAAGGTTTTTTTGGGTTATAACGCAACTTCAAGTCAAGTCAAGTACATCTCTCATGAAGACCTTCCCAGGAAAGCAAGACCTCATTTAGAGTCACCAGCCTCAGAAATCACCTTTTTAGATTAGATTAGAGCCGTTATGAAGCTTTACAGAGCAGAAGTAGCAGATATACATCTCAATATCAACTGTTCAGAGGAGATTATTGTGTACAGTATTTTGGATAAACGCCTTCAGTATTGTTTCACAGTGTAGAAAGAAATAACAATCAGGAACGACCTGATGAGTTAGAAGGGGGGTACAAACTTTTGACATGTATATGATGTTTTGATTATTATTATTATTATTTCCTGACCCTGAATGCTGTTCATCTGGGATTGTGTAGAATGTGCAGAAATAAAATTTTTTTTTTTTTTGCATGTTTTTCTTCCTGAAAAGAAAAGGGGCGTCTGGTTGTGACCGGATTCTGTGGGACGGAACAAAAAGTCATACAAGTGCAGGGTTCTTTTGTTTTGTTTTGCTTAGATACAACCTCGATGAGAAACAACACTAGTTTGAACGTACGGCGCTGCGTGGGGGAACTAAATCTCTCCCTCAATTTATGAACCGCTGTAGTCAAACTAGACACACATACACACACACACACACACACACTCACACACATGTCTACATCTACGTGTGAGTATAAAATATCGGCTTAGTGCATAGTGTAGATACTGATATGAATATTTAAAGCACAAGACAGATACAGATACAAAGAGTATCATTGCATTCTATCCAGTTTGGAATATATATATATAATATATATATAGATATGTGTGTGTGTGTGTGTGTGTACGTATATGTATGTGTGTGTGTGTGAAGGCTTCACCTCACTTAGGACAGGATGTGGCTTTAACCACAGATCTGATGTGTAGCAGGTTTCGTTGAAAGAAAGAAAAAAAAAATCAAGATGCTTCAGCATCAGACTCTCTCGTTCACTTTCCATGACAGACGTTTAACCCTGACGGCATCCTAAAACCGTCAACATGTCTCAGCAACTTCTCTGAACTTGAATTCTTTTAGATGGTCAAGTTCCTATATTTAAGATAACTACAGTATCATAACCTCTGCACATCTGTAAGGTCCAGATAAGTTTGTGTGATGGATGGATAAAAAAATTCTCTATGGCATGACAACACCGAATTAATTGGCCTAAAAGAATTTTAAATTAGTGTTGTCATTATTATTATCTCTGAATTTGCAGTCGTTCACTGAAAAAGCAGATTTGAGCAGCAGTAGCGATACAGAAAGTGCTAATTTCCTGGTTTTCATGCATCAAAGGCTTCACTGACGAAGAGCGAAAACGACATTCTCATCTCCAAACCAGGAAATGAACTTCCTTTACCTTAAAAGGTATCGAGCATCAGAAGAAGCTGTAAGAAACAGTCCGGCAACATGAGAAAGGGTTTTTTTTTCAACTTTTTTTTTAACCTGATAGTTGCTTGGAAGAAAAAAAGATCAAACATGATTCATCAAAGCGCTGCAACCTGAAGAGCTTCGTCTTGCCCCGACTTAAAACACCCTTACACGTATAGAGAAGAAGATAATTAACAATAATCTATCATGAACATTCAAGGGATCCCTGGATGATTCAAATAAAACTAAAAGGAAAGATAAAAGGAAATGAAAGATAAAAAAAAAAAGAAGGGTTCTAATAGGAAACCACCTTATTGCAGATTTTTTTTTCAAAGATGATGATGTTCTTCAACTCACCTAGGAAATGAAGGTCTCTCTCCAGCATCGAAAGCCTCTCGGAAGTGTTTGACCTGGTTCTCTTGTCCGGGCAGACGGAAGATGCCTTCCTCGTCCAGGCCGTGCTCCTTGATGAACTCGGCACACTTCTCCACCAGCATGGGCACAGAGCGAGGCCCGAGCTTCTTCTCGTAGGCCATGATGTCCGCCAGACCTTTCCCAAACACTGAGAACAGAACAAGATGTAGATGTGTAGAATACAGCGTCTCATCTTGACACAACGTCCTGGAAGTGATTTAAACCAGAATTCTGGGTTCTGATTGGTCAGAAGGTGTTGGTTTATTTTCTATAACAGCAGCTCTGCCAGTAGCGCAAGTTTATATAAAAATTGACCTATTAATTGATCATGTTAGTTATCCTTATAAACTGATTAATAACATGTAGGCTTGTAGCGATGGTGAAGATTTCTGTGTATGTGGAAGGAGTCTCCAGTGTCAGCGCTTTGTCATGGTCAGAGTTAAAGCTGTAACTTTACGTTTTCCCGAAATCTCGAACTTCAGCTTCTCAGTAACAAGTTTTTTTTTGTTTTTTAAGAGAAAACGAGAAGCGGATAAAGGAACGGCTGTTTATAGCTGCAGTAACGTACTGTAAGTGAGAACAGAAACTGACTTGATGAATCATTTATTCATATTTAAAGGTTAGTATTAAACAATTTAAATAACAATTCTAATGACGTCACCTTCATAATGATCTCCTAAAACTCCTTGTTTTATTTTTACAAACTGCATTTTTATGTTAAATCCATTCTTTACAGCAAAGTATGAACATCAACCCCAGCCCTCGTCAAATACCCGCCGTAAAACCCCTTCCTCGAGTATCATGATTCACAGGAAATGACCTCAAGTGACCTCCAATTAGGACAAAGACAATGAGTCAACATCATGATTATTTCGTCACTACTTCTACTAATCCAAAGGTTTTTAATAGACCAAGAAGGATACATGAAAAATCGGATTACTTTCTGTCCTTAGTCTCCACACTGATTTCCTTATATGGTCAAAGCTTCCTGTTCTTCTTATTCTAGTATTCTAACCTGTTATTTCTCACCTCCTCGTTAGCATGATAATTGTTTTTTCATTTTCAGCATATGTAAAGTTAGCGTCTTACAGTTTATTGTTTCACCTGTCGAAACAGTCAGCCATGTTTGTGTCAAAACCTCGTGGACAGGCAGCTCATACGAAACCCATCACCTGAACCCAACACGGGTCACTTCGCCTCTGTCCTCGTTCTCGACGGTTTCGGTTACAAAAACTTCTGCAGCGATGTTTCAATACGCTACTTTCATTATGAATTTCAGGACAGCTAATTATCATGTGCAGAGGAACAAGGTAGTATCACGTCCCTCTGGTCACCTGACTGATAATACCTGATAATACAGGATTCATGTGTACCCGAGACACGCTGTTCCATTTTCCTAAACACAACAAGGATGGCAATAAAGATTTTATTTACCTCGAACTTAACTGTGTGATGTCGAAAAACGTAAGTACAGTAAACACAATGTGCATTAATACTTCAGTCAAGAAGTCTGAGATTATAACTTGGCTGTGACCTGAAAGACCTACTGTATCTGTTTAGATATTTGGGTTAATCCCCCAATAATAAATCAATCCCGATGATGTCATAGTCAGTCCTGCTGGAGTCCCTGCTTGCACTCTACACTAAATATACATTCACCTTATACATTTCTCTTTTCTTCCTCTCCCTGTCTCTCTCTCTCTGTGTCTCGCTGCACATGTCGCTCCTGAGCTGCCAGTGATCCAGACTCCCTCTGCCCTCTGGACCTGTCTGACTCGTCCTGGTGTCCCACTTCTGGTTGGAGATCTCGTCAGATGTTCTGCTTGGGATACGTGTGGTGACTGGGGACGATTCCACTTTACCCTGAACGAACGGACTCGACTACTGCGACAGTTTTTGCATTAGTCGCTCAAAAGTCGCTCAAAAGTTTATATCTGAAGTTACCATTGACAGTTTTGTACCTGAGCCTCCAACAACGAAACTCCTGTTATACTGAACTTCCAGCCTCCTAACACACAGTATGAGTGCAGATCAATTCCTGCTATCCGTTATCACCCAGATGAGGATGGGTTCCCTGTTGAGTCTGGTTCCTCTCAAGGTTTCTTCCTTTTACCATCTCAGGGAGTTTTTCCCCTCAGCACCGTCACACTCGGCTCGTTCATCACTTTACATATTTTCTCATATATATATATATATTATTGGTAATTCTGTGTGTGTGTGTGTGTGTGTGTGTGTGTGTGTGTGTTCAGTACCTCCGCTTCCCTGAGCTCCGATGGCCCGGCGGATCTGTCGCACCCAGTCCTCCATCTCGCTCTGACTGCTTGCCATGAGCACACAGCCATCACGCTCCCGATCTCCATTACTTCCTGCACACACACACACACACACACACACACATTATATATTCTATTACATACTGTACACTTTCAAACACTAAACCTCCCCATTTCTGAGTCTCTCTTGCTGTTTTTGTGTATTTATTATACATTTTTCACCCTGAAGTATGAATGTAGTGCTGTAACATAAATTACAGAGGTTTATTAGTTTTCGAGAGTTTATACTACAGCGCCATAGACTGTGTTCTAATGCATTATAACATCTCGTTCACAGGGACGTACAGTACATGTGTATGGACGCTCCACATCAACAGATGGAAGTTTTTTTGTAAAGAATTGTATAAGTAACATTTATGGAAGGAGTCTCCAGTGTCAGAGGTAAAGCTGCATTTAAAAAAGAAAAAATCTTATTAGAGAAAAATAAGAACTTGTGACGAAACAACTTTGTTATAGCTGCTATAATCTGACTAAGAAGAGGAACGGTCAACAATATAGAATTTAACTATAAACATATATGGAAAAAGCTATAACAATTGGAAACATCTTAATCCTTTGGGAAAAAAATAATACAACACATCTGGACATGTTCTTAAACTTGGGTTCGTTACTATAACCGCAATTCTTCACACCCATCCACTGTTGATTCTTTTCTTATTATTATTTTATATTCCTCTTATAGAGTGGTTTTATTCATTTACTGCTGGAAATTAAAACAGAAATTACCTTAAACAGGGTGAGAGACATTTTAATTAGGTTTAGGTGGATCAGTGGCTTAGTGGTTAGGACTGTCTCATCACACCTTCAGGGTTGGGGTTTGAGTCTCGCGCACTGTCCGTGTGTGTGTGTGTGTGTGTTTGTGTGTGCACATAGTTTGCATGTTCTCCCATGGCGGGTTTATTCCAGGCATCTGTTTTACTCCCACAGTCAAAAAGACATGAGCAGTAGGCTGAGTGGCATTTTCACTCAACTGCCCATAGTGTGTGATTGTGTGTGTGTGTGTGTGTGTGTGTGTGTGTGTGTGCGTGTACACTTTAATGGGTTGGCACTGCAGTCATGGTGTTTCCCCATTTGCCTGGACACCCCAGTTAGGCTTCATGTTCCCTTTGACCCTACACAGGATTAGCATTATACGAGGTGTGTTCAAGTCAAAGTGGGACTTTTGATTGTACAGAATAACACAACACAGTCCTGAGAGTAAAAACTCCCTTTCTTTCTCTATATAATCCCCTGATACGCTAATGCACTTATCCCAGTGTTTCACTAGAGCTTGGACACCATCAAGGTAGAAAGTTTTCTCAGTACGCCGAGTCATGATTGGACTGTCTGTCTGATTCACGTCTGAAACGCCGGCCTCCCAGGAACTCCTTCAAGGCCCCAAACATGTGGAAATGACTTGGAGCGAGGTCAGGACTGTACAGGGGATGTGGCAATAACTCCCAGCCGAGTCCTAAGTGGTGTTGGTGACTGATTGTGTGTACAGTTCCCACACACAGACGCGTCTCTTCTACAAATTGGTGACCCAGCGATTTTCCAGGATCAGGCGTTCCACTTGCTGAATGTTCACGGGAACTCGCTCCGAGCCACCTCTGCCGAGATCATTCACTTCTTTAAAATGTTTGCACCATTCAAATGTTTTACCGCAGCTAAGAGTCTCATCACTGCGCTGTGCTTGATGTCTTCTGTAAATCATCTTCATTGAAAAGAAATTTCTATTTCAAAGAAAGTCCCGGTTTGACTTGAACGTCCCTTGTAGCCAATGGATGGGTGGATGGATTAATTATGTTTAATGCATAAACACTCATACACAGGGATGGCATGTATTGTTAGAAAGTATTGCGTTTTAAGAATCAAATGACCGTGCTTATGATCTGTCTTTAATTAATTATAGAACATGTTGAGTCCAATTAAGTACAAAAGCTACATTTATTTAATGATCTTTCTCTCTTTGTTAGACGGAAGATCCAGATCATAAACGTTTAATCAAAAATCTTGGTATTAATCTTTAATAAACCTTTAATTAACAGTAACTAATCAGATATATGATTTTGGCGCTGTGTAGCTTTAACGTATTGATATTATGTCTATTTTACGACAATAAATTAAATGTGTACAGTAAGTGTCCTTCATTTTTTTTTTATGTGTTTGACAAAAACCTAGCAATATTTACTATTAAAGTTTTCCATTATGTATTTTTGTTCAGCTTACATATTTTACTTGAGTGGAAATTCTGGCCTTAATTTAAATATTTAATAATTATTTTCAGTGTTAAAGTATCTCAGAGTCTCTGCATCATGTGTTAGACCATGAGGAAGAAAACGGTTAAATATAAACATCTAAATGCTGTATTAATAATTACAGTGCGCACTGCGTGTATGTGTGTGAGCTACTGTATGCTAAACAATACTTCCCCTTTTTTTACCAGCTCTAAATAAACTCACTACTGAGGACATTCGAGTGTGTTGGGCAAAAACACCTAAAAAAAAATGAATTATTGTGTGTAAGAGTTGCTCGGTGGAGCTCCTGTGCTCTTGTGAGTGTATATGAGTGTATATGAGTGTATATGAGTGTATGTGAGTGTATATGAGTGTATGTGAGTGTATGAGTGTATGTGAGTGTATATGAGTGTATATGAGTGTATATGAGTGTATGAGTGCATGTGAGTGTATATGAGTGTATGTGAGTGTATGTGAGTGTATGTGAGTGTATATGAGTGTATGTGAGTGTATGAGTGTATATGAGTGTATATGAGTGTATATGAGTGTATATGAGTGTATATGAGTGTATGAGTGTATATGAGTGTATATGAGTGTATGTGAGTGTATATGAGTGTATGTGAGTGTATGTGAGTGTATGAGTGTATATGAGTGCATGTGAGTGTATGT
>JAQMYL010000014.1:23395233-23429098 GCA_030014365.1 Clarias pachynema | reverse complement strand
GCATTTCACTGCATATCGTACTGTGTATGACTGTGTATGTGACAAATAAAATTTGAATTTGAATTTGAATTTAATATTATTAGCACATTATTATAGCACTGCTACTGTACTATTACTATAAGATCACATATATCATCACATTGCTGTGATATCACTATAATATCGCTGTGTGTTCACGAGTGAGTGTATAAATCAGTGGAATTTAAACTTGAAACTATTTTATTGAAGTCAGCTTAGGAGTCTTTGTGTGGTTTTGAGTCGTGTTCTAATGATGTTCTGATGATGTTTTTAGGTAAATTTTACAATATAATTATTATACCAGGTTATTAACATGGACGTATAACATTATAAACTTACTATAACAGTTAACATACTATACTATATTATTTTATCCACACTACAACACCGCTATATCATTAGATCATTGTTATTCATATAAACCTTTACTCTATATTTATTAAAAACATTCTTAACATTATTATCTCACAACAGTCAAGTATACCTTCATTACAGCATTACAGTTTATCATTACTTTATCTTATATTAGCATTGAAGAGGCCACTGGCACAAATCTGACCGCAGTCAGGCTGAACTGTGTGTGTGTGTGGGTGCGCTTCAGAGAAACTGCAGAACTCACTGTAAATAGACCTTTAATGTAAAATAGAGGAAATTAAGCGCTGAGCAGTGTGTCCGATGAGGGAAGTTCCAGAGCAGAGGAGGAAGAAACACACAGACAGAGAGACAGAAACACACAGCCAGTAGACATTTAGCTTTCTGCTTTATTAGCTGTAATACAAATGCACAGGATTGGGGAAGAGCACACGAATGACTTCATTTATCAAAAAGAAACAAAATACAACAGAAACAAACCGCACAATAATAATAATAATAATAATATTATAATGCAACATTCTCAAAGATGTAAACCAGTTCCCGGTTATTGTCCCAAATCACACCCACTATTCACTACATTGTCTGAACTAGCACCCTACTACCTACACTCCAGCTAGTGCAGTGCACAGGGTGAGGATCCAATCATAGGCCACCTACATGAAATGATGCATTGTGGGATTTCTAGACAATTAGCATCATGGTACTGCCTTAGAACAAATAATGTTCCATCTAGCGCTCTGTAGTCTGTTTTGTCCTGTTCGGGAAATCCTTAAACACTCTGTATGTATCTGTATATTCTTAGCAGTTACTGGTTTATAGTTTCTACGCAAACTTTAAAGGTGAAACAATCAAAGGACCTTTAAAGGTTAAAAATTTGATCGTTTTGTTCTGTGCAGGAATGAAATTTAGAAAGATGGAGCCCTCGAACAACCCAAAACAGCCACATGTGGGGCGTCTACCTCACCAGGGAACAATCTTATGAAAATTGGTTTGATATAAATATATATATATTTGGTTTGTCCCTCTGGAGGAACCCTTAAAGCATCTCTTTGAAGTGGTTCTTACTGTAGCTTCCTAAATTAGCCGTAGTTTAAAACCTTGTCTGAGAGAAAAACGCTGTTATAACGGTCTGGCGAAAACCCTCAAAGGTTCCTCCCTTAGACTTGACCTTCTCCAAGACTGTACAAATACTACAGCCTTTAGGAAACGGTTTCACTTTGCACCTCTTAGACTTATTTGGCTTGTATGTCTGAATGTAAGTTCTTATACTTTAACGAAAGTTCTTCAAGCATTCCTTGATGGTTCTTTGCTTATTTGTTTCCCAACATGGACAATCAAAAACCCTGAAGTTTTTCAACAAAAGTGGTTTCACCTGCAGCGTTCTATACACTGCTTTCTACACCTGTCCATTTGAGAAATCCTCAAATTCCTACACTTTTATAAAATGCTCTTCGCTTTGTGAAATGGTTCTGACTGGAAATGTTTTTCGACATCAGGATCCAATGGAAAACCTTCCAAAGTTTCCACACACAGACAAGTTCAAGTTCAACTTTCAAGTGAACTTGAACTTGAACACACAGACAACCGAAAAAACCCTTTAAATGTTCTAGATTTGACTAATATTCCTAAAACTAATACACTTTTGTCCTTATGGTGTAATGTGTACTCTACACAAGGTCCATTCAGAACTCTACAACAGAAGCTTTCCTCTTTAAGAAGATTAAGGAACCCTCACCAGGTCTTATGGATTCTATCCAAGGGTTCTTTGAGGATTCAAGAAGGTGTAGCTTGTATAGTTTAGACACAAACAGGGCACTAGGTAGTGAACAGGGTGGATCAGCTAAATAAGACACCAGTGTAACTGTAGTGTTAAGAGGTAAATCAGTGCAGATTTAATTTCATGTCTCGAATCAACACTCTTTCACATGAGGCGAACTAAAGTGCGCCTGGATAGAACAGAAACGCTCACAAATCATCCCTCGATCGTGGTTCAGTGTTAAGAGTCAGGAACTGCTCGTTCTTTATCGCCCTCTAGTGGTCATATTTTTTATGCGCAAAAGATTCAAGAAATACATTTCAATCGATTGAACTCTTATCAAGAGTTATTATTTTTAAAAGTCTATAATGGCGAGTTGGGGGGAAAAAAATCTATCAATTGATAAGCCTGTGATCAGCCTCAATACATCACCAAACACCTCACATGGAATTAATTTCTATCCAAATATATATCTATGTATATACAGTATATGTCAACTCTGTACTACTTTTAGAGTTTTAAAGATTCTCTCTATATTAAAAAAAACACATATAGCTTTAATTATTGTATGAAAAAAATCCTGCAGGGTTACAAAGGTGATGATGATGAAGATGATGAAGTGAATGTTATATGGCTTTTGGAGCACAGCATGAATTATGTAATCACATTCTGTATACTATGATCAATAAAGTGTATTTATACATAATTTGATCCTCTAATAAAAAAGTACATAATGGAAGAATTGAGTGAAACGCTCTTCATCTCCACATACATGTCAGGTTTAATTCATCATCATGACTTCACTGGGATTCAACGAAATCAAATCTTCAGATATTTATTTTATCTGAATCGTCAGCAGGCTGGTGGTTTTATTTGGCGCTTGGCAGTGGATTGTGGATAACAAACAGGAGAAAAGTGAGAGAAATTATTCCTTTGCCTACAACCTGAGAGAATGTCACCATGAAGCCGAACAGCTTATATTTATTTTTATTGTAAAACGTGTAATAAAACACATTATTATTTCATCCATGAAAGTTTCTTCCACTCCGGTTAAAAGGTTCTTAATTAAGCTTCAACTGAGAAACAGAAAACAAACATTAGCTGAGCACAGATAGCTTTCATAACCTGACTGGATGATCACGCTAGACGATCACGCTAAACGCTTCATCTGATCACATTTAATGTTCACGGCTAACGGGAATTTCTTTCCTTCCCTGTTAAATGCTTCATGATGAAGACAACGACTAATCGACTGATCGTATCCACGAGAAAGATTTCAGCCAGTCACAATTTATGACCACAAAGAAATTATAATAGCCTAATCTACACGCCAATCTTGTTGCCATTAAAACAACCAGGAACAATTTTTTTTTCTTCCTTAAATTTTACTTATTTTTTTATACTCCATTATATTTTTTCTACAACAACTCTCCCCAGTCACGTGCTGCGTTTACAATAAACAATTTCTGTTTACTCGTTATCTTAGTAACAAATACAGCGAGTAACATCCTGCAATCGTGAGTTTCACCGCTGATGTGAAAGTACAACAAACAACTAGAAAGCACACCGCGTGTTCATTATTTAAAAAAATAAAAAATAAAGCCGGTCTTATTTTCAGTTTTGACAATACTAAAAAAATGTTTCAACTTGTAACAATAAAAAATAGAAATTGTGACAATTTACGTTTTGTTTTGATTTTTACAGCCAACATTTTACTCCATGATGTTTACTGAAAATTTTATCCAATCAGGTTAGGTGTTTATGACACAGAGCTCAGCCAATTAGATCACAGAAACGTGTCTGATAATAAAAACCGTAATTTACGCTGACGTTCCTCACCATCGCTGGAACTAATAACAACAATAATAACTTCAAATCAGTGTAACAAGAGTGAAACTGCGAGAAATGTTACAGAAATGTACGACGTCGTGAATGGCATGACAAACACGTGGATAAAATAAAAATAAAATAAAAACAATAATAAAACGTGCACAGCTTTCAGTGATGTGTTATTGCACTGCTGACCTGAAATTTAGCCTTTCTTTTTTTTTTTTTTTTTTTTTACATTAGAATGCTGAAAAACAGTGTGTACGTGGATCACTGATACAACACGAGTAAACGCACAAACATCATGTGACCTACTGGACCGCGGCGCGACACATGGAAGAGGGCACGAGGGCAAACCGAAAACAAGACGATCTGTTCCATGGCGAACTCAGTGATTATCAGAACACTAAGCTAAAACTGAGCACGTCCGGGTGAAGAGCACGGCACACAAGCAGCGCAAAAAAAATAAAAACAAAAACAAAAACCTGCATTCATAGGTTTACACAGAGGTCACTTTAGGACTTGTCTGATGTCTGATTTAGTTTTGTACAGAACAAACAACACGCTAAGGAAGTTTTCATTCATGAAAAAAAATGTAAATAAAGATAAAAAATAAAACAATCTAAATAACTTTCTTAGTTGTGATGTCCAGGAGGCGGAGCATTAATCTTTCACTGACGTATCAAATCCAGGTTTATGTAACATGTATGGAAGGAGTCTCGAGTGTCAGTGCTGTGTAACAGTTCGAGGTGAAGCTGTAACTCTAAGGACAGACGAGTTGACGCCTCTTTATAGTTTCTTAGTAACAGGACAAGCTATGTTTTTTTTTTTTTTGCCTTATTATCTTAAAAAAAAAAAAAACATGTAAAAAGACAATTAAAGTGAGAGAGAGAGCGAGAGCGAATGTTTATAGCTGCTATAACGTAAGTGAGAACATGAACCAAATCGGTTTCACGGACGTTCCTCAGTGACTTTTGTGAATTTTTTTCATAAATCCTGAGCGAAATAAAAAATAAAAACCCTCCAGGATGTGCTGTTGTAGGAAATACTTTGCGCTGTGGATTAGTTTCCCATAACAGCACACCGCATCATGTTTTATTTTTTACCAACAAACCTCAGACACCCTACACACCCCTACACCTCCTTATCTACAATCTGTACAGACTCTGTTAAAACACCTCGTTATCTGATTAACGACTTTATAAAAAATAAAAAAAAAACACAAATTTCAACGTGATGAAGAGGGAAAAACAAACAAACAAACAAGAAAAACCCAAACCCAACAAGGACAAACCTGCGTCTTTTCCGCTGGACGTGATCAGATGTGTAGAACTGAGGTGGGATTAGCAGTGCAGCGAGCAGAGCAGTGCGTTAAAAAAAAAAGAAATAAAATAAAATACAACATCTGCAACCTCGTTCAAATGATAATCGTTAGAACATAATATAGACTTAAACTCTAAAATATCCACATAATACAGATAATAGATAAACTTTTCACACACACACACACACACACACACGCAAGCACGAGTCACGACAGAGGAGAAATGTGTGTGTAGAACGCGTCACTCTGTGTGTGTGTGTAATATTACCCTTAATATCTGGTATAAAAGAAACAATGTACAGTATATATATATCACTTGGAAACAAAAAACATAATAGTAATAATAAACACTGTCTAAATTCTATGACACACTCTCTCTCTCTCTCTCACACACTTCACACACACACAGAAAATGGAATGACCCAAGGCTTTAGTTTAGTTTTTTTTTTTTTTTTATCCTTTTTCCTGATCTGGATCTTCACGTGTCCCACCTCCACATGGCTCCTGCTCCACGCCGACCCCGTGACCCCCTGACCCTCTCTCTCTCTCTCTCTCTCTCTCCTGCTCTCTGATCTGTGGTGTGTATTTTGAGTGCAGGTGCAGGCTTTAGGCTGCCGCCCCCTCCAGCGCCCCGAGCAGACCTCTCTCAGTGAGGTGAGCCTTCAGAGAGTTGTAGATGTAGAGCTGCTGGTCCGGTCTCAGAGCGAGCAACTGCTGGATCACTTTAGTCGGGTTTGGACCTCTGCAGAGAGAACGAGAGGAAGAAAAAATTAAAAAACTTATATTAACGACAAGCCTCGTACATCAGATTTATATTATTAAAGCCAATTACACGTTAAGCTTAACGTTAACATCAGTTACTACGTTCAGCAGTCAGAGGAGTCTGGAGTTTAAAGTCTCACTGGGTGCTGATACAGAAATACAAATAAATGGACAGGAAACTACAAACAGAATAACAAGAAGGAAGAGAAAAATCTGAAAAATAAAAGAAAGAAAGAAATTAATAGAAAAAAAAATATTTAAAGAATAAAATACAAAAGAAAAAACAAAAGAAAAGGGAAACACCTGAGACATTTGGTGGAAAAAGAAAGAAAGAAAGAAAGAAAGAAAGAACACTTATAGAACAATACAAATAGAAAAACAATAGAAATACAGAAAAGAACAATAATTAAAGAGCGTCAGAAAGAGAGGGATCATAATTAGATGAGAAAACAGGTGGAGAAAGAATGAAAGAAAGACAGGAAAAACAAATAACTGAAAAAAGTCAAAAAAGAAAGACAAGAGAGAGGGAGAAATTTATATAAAAGAGTTGGTAGATAAAAAAGAAAGAGAAAAAAGAAAGAAAATAAACTACAAAAATAACAAGAAAAATAAAAAAGATATAGTGGGAAAAAACAGAAAAGTAATATGAAAACAAATGGAAAAAAGACAAAACTGGACAAGAGAGAGAAGGACAGAAGAACAGAGACTGTAATCTTATGGTACGACTGGTGGATGAAAGAAAGATAGAAAGAAAGAAAGAAAGAAAGAAAAAACAGAAAAAGACACAAGGAACAAAAAAAAAAACATAAAAGGAACATAAAAATAGAAAAAGAAATGATCTGCAATCGATATTTTATATGGAGTTTACATCTATAATCTTGTTAACAATTATAAAACCTATGACTGCGGTCACAACTCGGGAGTATTGTTAGTAACCTGTGAATGTTTTCTTCTTCTTCTATGGTTAAACTATTAAATAAAGTTTTGTAATTTTCTCTCTCTACAGAATGTGAATGTGAGTTGAATGACGAGCCGCTCGTGGTCCTAAAGCCCTAAACCCTCCACATTGAGGGACAGAAAGTCGGACCTGATGAAGCTGGCGATGTAAACGTTGACGAAGGTGGCCATGAGGTACTGACAGTCGAAGCGGTCCATAATTCCTCCATGACCAGGGATGGTGTTGGCAAAGTCCTGCAGCAGAGAGCAGAGCCGAGGTCAGTAAAAATAAACTATCACGCAGCAGGTCACATGACACAAAAGCAGGGTGATTTTTTTTTTTGGAGCAACTGGATGATTGTTAAAAAAATAAACCACAAGATCAGATCAGATGTGTTCATATAATTTCACAGGTCTATCTTGAACCTTAATCTTGAAGGCCCTCTTGAACCCGCTGGCGAAGAATCCTCCGAACGGTCCCATGATGGAGGCGAAGCTGGACAGAGCGATGCTGTGGATCTGGAACGGGTAGAGCTTCACCGTGGTCTGGAACAGACAGAGAACACACACACACACACTCACATACACACGTACCATTCTGTACTGGAATTACACGCTGAAAAGATTTCTGAAATGTTATCTGAGTAAACAGGATTGTGTTCCCGCCCCCAGTACAATCAGCGACCAATCAGAGGACAGATCACACATACAACTACTACTGTACCAAATTTTACATCGAAAAAATATATTTATGGCTGTTTTTGTGAGAATTCACAATCTGTGTGTATAAATGTTTATGATATTTGGAAGGCTGGAGCGGGATAGAGAGATTTGTGTGGCTGGATATTTGGATTGATTGAGAGATATTTACAGATGGATGAATGAACAGTTGGACAAATGGATGGAGAGATGGATATTTAGAGACACAGATATACGCCTGGAGGGACAGATAGATATTAAGACATATGAATAAACGAGCAGAATGAATAAACTGAGGTCAACACTGATCTAGTATGTGTGTGTGTGTGTGTGTGTGTTACCCAGCCAGTGAGGGACTGCAGGACAGAGGGCAGTGTGTAGCCCTGTAGCTGGAAGAGCTCTGAGGGCTCGCAGTACACCGTGAAGCTGTTTGAGTCGTTATTAAACTCCACCGGACACACAAAGTAACGATAACCTGCCATCACATACGACAACTACAGACAGAGAGAGAGAGAGAGAGAGAGAGAGAGATCGTCTGATCATTACATCATCATTGTGTATAAACACCACACACTGTGATTAGTGGCGACAGGCAGTTATTAGAGACCGCTCGTCTCAGCCCACGGTTTCTCACAGACGGTTTCACTCCAAAACTCTGCGCTAACAAAGGTTAAACACGTTCAGGCTTCCTCACCAGGATTCCAAACACGATGGTGGCGAAAAATCCCCCGATAAATCCTTCCCACGTCTTCTTAGGAGAGAGCTGAGGATAGCAGAAAATGGATAAAAACTGTTAGATTTAAAAGATTTTAATAGTTACTTTATTACAAGTGAAGAGCAGCAGTGTGTGTGTGTGTGTGTGTGTGTGTGTGTGAGAGAAAGAGCTGACCTTGATAAGAGGAGTTCGGCCGAAGAAGAACCCGAACATGTAGGCCATGATGTCGTTACAGATCACACAGGAGATGGGGACGATAAACCTGTTGATAAACGAACACACCTGTTTTCAGTTTACAGCCAAATATACGACAAACACTGTGTGTGTGTGTGTGTGTGTGTTGGTGCTAATACAATTTTCCACGTTAACAAAAAAGTCCAGAGATCAAAAGAGCAAATTTAAATGTAAATGTATTCATTAAATTAAAATTTAACTGTGTTGCCAGATTGGGTGTTGTTGACCAATTGGCAATTTATCATCTTGGGGTGAAAGATTTTGGCTTGAGTGGATGCTTAAAGAAATTTTAAGTAATTTAAAAAGTAAAATTACTTGTTATTGTTGTGCATATATCGTTGATCTACATCATGATTTGTAGTAGTGATTATAATTATTTTTAATTTTATTGGACAGATTTTCAGCACTGCCTAATTGGGATGTTTGTCTGTGTGATCTGGCAACCCAAAGGAACCATATCAGCTCATCATGTGTTTCACCCTGTGTGATGTAGCATGTGTTTGGCTTCACATGGCTCATGAAGAAGTGTTTAAAAAAAAAAAAAAAAAAAAAGAGAGAGAGATCATAATCACCATTTTATTTATTGCCTCACCAAACGCGATATCAAGTGAAAGGGTTTCTGACCCTGCGAGTGTGTGAGTGTGTGTGTGTGTGTGTGAGAGAGTGTGTGTACTGACCAGATCATGCCTTCAAACAGGTTGTGAATGATGAGGTGTGACTGCGTGACCACGATCAGCAGGGTCACATGGGTCCATCCGAACTGCACAGAACGAACACACACACACACACACACACACACATATCATAAGGTTTTTTAATTAAACAACAAATTAAAACATCAAAGTGACCATATTTACCATGTAGAACTGCAGCCGGTAGTGCTTCTTCACCAAGCTCAATACGAACATGCAGAAGCCTGCCAAAAACACACACACACACACACACACACACACACACACACACACACACACACACACACACACACACAGAGAGAGAGACACAGAAAGAGAGCTATTCATTACATTCCCGGCTGGGTGATGAGCTATATTTAGATCAGTCACACTTTCCTTAATTATAATTTCAGAGGAGCCGTCGACACAAACCGGGCTGAACACAAACTAATCATCAGTGCGTCTCCAGAGCAACAAACACACACACACACACACACACACAGCACAACAACATACATTCACAAGAGTTACATTAAAACAATAAAAGTCAATAAACCACCAAGATCCGTCATGTGACCCAGATTACTGAACACGGCTAAATCTAATAGTATTTAAAAATGACAGGACGCTCTAATAGATACTAAATCCACAGCTAAATCTGATCCTGCGAACTTACGTCATGTTGAAGGCTTTCACCTCTCGACAGTTCAGTAACTCGGGTCTCTAAGACACTCTTATTTACATCTGACGTCATGGACAAGACATAGTCATTATGGTGGTGTAAAGGCGTCAACGGTCACCTGTTGGTCTTTGAATTCCGTGAAAAACTCAACGTGGTCCCTGCTGTCTCATGAAACATTTCTGGTTGCTGCCGTTAAACCGATACAGTAAGTCCCCGACTTATGAAAGAGTTCCCTTCCGGGAGTGCGTTCTTAAGGCGGATTCGTTCGTAAGGCCGACAAAGCAAGTCTTACACCCCTATCTATTCAATTAAATTCAATTTTATTTTATTTGTATAGCGCTTTTAGCAACTGCCATTGTCGCAAAGCAGCTTTACAAAATAAAAATAAAATTAGAGACATTTGTATGAAATGTGAAAAATGTGTATGAATCTAAATAAATAGATGGTCCCTGACGAACAAGCCGTGGGCGACTATGGCCAGGAAAAACTCCCTATCTAACCTACGCAGAGTCAGCACGCTTTCACGGTGGCCATATGGTTCAACGAGTTTTTGCGCAGTCATTACATTTCCAAGCTTTCCGCGTGAAAAAATAAACAATATACCAGACATTTTATACATTCACTTTCACACTGAAAATATTGTATATAATTGTAAATACTAGTATCTGGTGCATTACATGTGAGCTACCTCCGCAGATTGTTACATACAAATGTTACAGATGTGCATAGAAATGTTTGTCTGTTCGTATCTGCGGAAAGATTTCCCGAATGTTACTCAAGTCTTCTGTCTATAAATAATTAAAAATGAAATAAAATGCAAAAATTTGATTAAATAAAAGTAAAAATTATTCAGCCGTCAGCCTCAGATATAAACAATCTGTCCCGAGTGCAGAAGCTTCAGAATGGCGCAACAGAAACGCATTTTATGGTGTTACGTTATGAATAATCATGCACATTAATCCAATGTGGTAGGAGTGAATCATTTATTCATTTTGTTTAGAAATAATCATTACGGCGGATGATGTAACAGAGGTACGCGCTGCTCAGTCACAGTGTAGCTTTTTTTTGTTTCATTTAATTTAAAGTTAAATGTTTAACTCTTGTATTTGATGTTTGTTTGTAGTGTTTAAATGCTGCCTTTGGTTTTAAGTGAGAAAACTAACATTATAGGGAACAGGTTACATTTAATTACAATTAAAATTGTAATAAAATCAGGGGAGAGGGAAGTAATATTGATTTGGGATATTTATTAAAAATCATGAGACTCATAGAATCGTGATTTTAACTGAATTTGCACCGAGGTATCGTGACGGCGGTGATTCTTGTCACTAATTCATATACTGTAATAAACAAAGTTTTTCAAATGGTTGGATCAAATGGGTGTCAAACAGCAAACAATAATCAGCACTGAGCTCTCTGTGTGTGTGTGTGTGTGTGTGTGTGTGTGTGTGTGTGTGTGTGTGTGTGTGTGTGTGGCAAAGTCAGCCTCGAGCATTACCACATCCTGTTCAGTGTGTGTCTGCACACACTCACACGACTGCTATCAGCGTCTCACAGTCTCAGTACAGAAACTGCAAAAGTTTTTACACCCTTGCTCTGCAGTAGTAACACCAACAAGCCGTTTAGTTTTAGTTTAACATACTTCTCCATTACAATTAATAATT
This sequence comes from Clarias pachynema, assembly GCA_030014365.1. Taxonomy (NCBI): domain Eukaryota; kingdom Metazoa; phylum Chordata; class Actinopteri; order Siluriformes; family Clariidae; genus Clarias; species Clarias pachynema. Next base: position 23,417,435 of record JAQMYL010000014.1, on the reverse strand, counting down.
TTCTTTACTAATATATTTATATATTATATATTACTATTATATTTACATATTATATATAACTATTATATTTATATATTATATATTACTATTATATTTACATATTATATATTACTATTATATTTACATATTATATATTACTATTATATTTACAGTTTATGACTCATATCACGTTATTAAACGTAATTTAGATTAAATGTTAAATTGTATTTGAGCTATAATTCCTGCTCTGTGTGTGTGTGTGTGTGTGTGTGTGTGTGTGTGTGTGTGTGTGTGTGTGTGCGCGTGTGTTGCGCCGGCGTGTGTTTCCTCACCCGAGAGATAGAGGGCGAAAGAGATGAAGCGATGGTATTTGCTGAGGATTCTCAGCGGCTCCTCTCTCTGTACCAGTGTGAAGAAGTAATCCGTCACCGTCTCACCATAGAAGAAGTAGTTCACACATAACAGGAAGTACCTGACACACACACACACACACAAATTTCAAAAGATGTGCTAATGTAGTTTAGGACACACTGAGACTTCCTGTCGTCTATAAACAGGATCAGAAAGCAGATCAGAAAGAGAAGATTAATTAATGATTAATGATAATAATAAACAAGTTAATCAGATCAAACCTCAACAGCAGAGAGAAATAGAGATAGAGGAAAAAATTAAGGAAAGAGACAAAGACAGAAAGAGTGTGAGAAAACAGAGAGCCAGATAGAGAGATGACGGACAGTGAGAGAGAGAGAGAGAGAGAGAGAGAGAGAGAGAGAGAGAAGAGATGTTCGAGTGTTAATAACGTGATGAAGTGAGAGTCAGTAGAACAGCAGGTGCGAATCCTCTCACCAGCTGAGCGTCCTGAACCAGGGCAGGTCGTAGGAGTGATACACACTGTAGCCGATGGTGATGATCTCTTGGAAACACTTTATCTGCACACACAGGACCTGAGAAGAGAACAGAGAGAGAACCTGGAGTGACAAGTCTGCATTCTGATTGGTTAGAATGTGGTGATTAATTCTCTATAACAGCGGCTCTGACAGCAGTACAGGTTTATAACAAAGCACTCGAGACCCCTCATTCACCCCTCCACAGTAACCCCTCATTCACAGGGACGTGTCTGTTACAAGTGAACACGTTAAACGCTTGTGATTAATACGGAGTGTTTAACGTGGGAGGGAGCACGGCTTTCCACATCTAAAGGATCATAGAGAGGTGCTCTTCTGTGTTGTAACACCGTGGTTTGTCACTAGGGGCGCTATCTTTCATGTAAAGCTTTAAAATCTTGACTGATGTTTGTGCTACTGGTGTAGAGATCAATAATTCGTTGTCACAACGTACAGATTAAGATTAAAAATATAACATTAAACAGATGTTATTATGAGTATTATGACAAGGAAGAAGAGAAAGAAGAGAAAGATAAGGAGGATGAGGAGGATGAAGGCACTCACGATCATCATCAGCACCATCGGGCCGAGATAAATGATGAAGAAGAAGAAGGAGATCATCGCCAGGGTGAGGATTCCTCTCACCCACCAGTTCTTCCACCTACGACACACACACACACACACACACACACACACAATCGCACAATTGAACAAGTAATCTGATATCTAAATACTAAGTGGACACACATACACACACATTCTTGAGCTGTAACATAAAGATAATCAATAAACACTCTCTCTTTCTCTTACAGGAAATCAATACCCAGGGAGGAAGGTGTGAGAGATGATGTCATGCTGTAACATCAGTGCATTAGCGTGTGCACGACTCATTTACTCCTGAACATGGGCAACCCGAATCCAAAACACGACCCAAACCCAGAAACACAGAACGTAGAGCCTAGACCCAGACCCAGAGTTTAGACCCAGAGTCCAAAGCCTACACCTAGACCCAGAGACAATCTGTCCTGTGCTTTTCAGGGATGCTTAAAAAATGTCAAGTCAAAAGCACAGCGGGTGTTTGTTTTTATTTGTGTGTTTATACGTAATGGCGTTACCGTGACGACAGGCCGGACAGGGCTTTGTTCAGCACCTCAGGGGTGTCGTCAGAGGGGGCGGGAACTTCTGGTCCCCCAGAGTCGGGCTTGGAATCGCTGTCTGAAACTCCACCATCTTTCTCCATCCTGTCCTCCGCCTCTGACCCCTGAACAGAGACAGAGAATGTGCATGTGTACAAGTGTGTGAGAGAGAGAGAGAGAGAGAAGGAGAGAGATTATTATTATTTAGACAGAAAAAGAGTTTCCTCATCTCTAACAGGAAATCTCTTCAGCATAACTGATGCTGGGTTTCAGACACGCACTAACCTTCATGTCACACAGCAGCCTGTTGCCGTGCCTTTAAAACCCACCAATCCCGATAAGCCCTCCTGGTTGCCATAGCAACAGCTGAACTGTGTCATCAGTGATGACCAGCAGCACGGCGCTTCCAGAAGCCCTAACATGTCTCTCTCTCTCTCTGTCTGTCTGTCTGTCTGACCCCCAATCCCCCCCCCACCCCCTCCCTCCCCCGGTGCTAATAACTGTGTTTGGAGACAACATGCGCCGCTGCGTTCCAGCTGTCTCTGTCATGTCTCACCCACGACCCCATCGAGATGCCAGGAGGAGCCGTGGTCGCCATGGAGACGGAGCACTTCCTGTCTTTCAGGATGCCCGAGATAAAAATAACCCTCCAGCTCTCTCTCTTCTCTGAGGCAAAAAATAGCAGCTCAGGAAGCGAGGGTGCTGATTCGCTAACGGAGAAACCAGAGAGAGAGAGAGAGAGAGAGAGAGAGAGAGAGCAGCAAAGTGTGTCGGGGTTCAGGAAACTCTCCTACATATTCTGTGTGTGTGTGTGTGTGTGTGTGTGTGTGTATATGTGTGTGGGGGTGAGCATCATAGTGCGTCGATGATTCACTCTGTGTTGATTTGGCAGCGAGCTCGGTGTGAGCCTCTGATTCACACCACAGAGACTGGGTTTTAGTTTTTATAAATAAATGAAACACATCGTTCTGATATTCTGGAACCTTCTGGTTTACGTTCACTACAGCAAGAGCTGAACCAGACCTGATTCCTGTGGTGACATCACTACCCTGGTGGAAATAAAAGCTTTAATACTCATCATTTCAGCAGGAGAATCACCGGCATGGTTATCGAGAGAGAGAGAGAGAGAGAGAGAGAGAGATATGAAGACTAAAGACATTCCTCTTCACCAAACACGTTCATGTTCACTTCTGATCATTAACACTGGGGGTTTAGGTTGATGTTAATCTCTTCACTTTTGTCTCCACCTGGTGAACTAGCACACGGATGCACGTTTGATTTTGACTCAAAATCTTTTAGAGGTTCAGGGACAGGTCGGAGACGGGTCAGGACTGGGTCTCTCCTCATGCTGTCATGACCCTTGTAAACAAATGTCTCTCTTTTCTTCTCTTTCCTGCGTTTCCTCACTCTTTCTCTCCTTCTTTTCTCTCATGCTTTCCCTCTCTCTCTTCCCTTCTCAATCTCTCAGATCTCTCTTTTCCTTTCTCCTCTCACTTGCCTTCTCGATCTCTCTCCTACTCTTGTTCTTTCTTTTTTCCTTCTCTCTTTTTCATCATCTCTCCCTCCGTCTCTCTAACTTCTTAGATCTCTTTTTCCTAGTCTCGCTTTGATTCACTCACTCACTCACTCTTTCTCTCATGTTTCCTTCTCCTTCCTTTACTCTCACTCTCCCCTTCTCAATCTCCCCTATTTTCTTCTCTTTTCCCTTCTCCTCCTCTCTCTCTCGCCCACTCCTTCTCTTTCTCTCATTGTTCTCTTTCCTTTTTTTCCCCTTCTCTCTTTTTCTTTCTCCTTCCTGAGATCTCTTTTACCTTCTCTTTTTAAATATCTCTTTCCTTCACCTTCTCCCACGTTCTCTCCTTTTCTCTCACTTTTCTCTACCCTACTCAGTCTCCTCTGTTTTCCTCTCTTCTCTCTTTCTCCTCCTCCCTCTCTTCCTCTTTACATCTCTTTTCCCTTGACTCTCACTCTTTAATTCTCTCTCTCTCCCTCATTAAGAGATACGTCCAGCTGAGGCCAGATGTTTCAGGAGAGACGAACCTGTCCATGTCGTCTCACCTTTAAAGTTCACAATCATTTATCAACAACACTTGCACATTACAGGAACTCGGCTGGGAATTTTTTCCACATCGCACTTTCAAAAGTCTCGCTTTGACTTGAATGCCACTCATGATTAAATGAATGAATGAATGAATAAATAAATAAATAAACAGAAAGTCATAGAGAACCGCATCTTTCCGCCTCTAAAACCCACAGCACTTTCTCTGAGATGTTATCGTCTGCTCCATTTAGACACACGGAGGAAACGGCATCTGGAGGGAAACGGGGCACGTCTGCTGCTGAAGGACGATTAAAGGGGAAACGTCTCTGTGGGTGAGACTGGACTCAGCCAAGGAAACTGGGACGTTATTATCTTTAGTAGAGTGTGTGTGTGTGTGTGTGTGCACAGAGAGCTATAGAGAGACAGTGTCAATTAGTATATAAATATAATTACGAGTAATAACGCAATAATAATAATAATAAAAATCATAATAATAAAACATTGCTGAATTTCCTCTCAGACGCTCCTCGACTAACCATGGAGTTACGTCCTGATAAACAAAAATCTTCAATATAATTACCCTTTCATACTGTGTTTATTTATTACATACAGAAATTAAAGACGACTTAAAACCGAGAAACGTCCGCCCAGAGAATTAAACAAATAAAACAACATTTAAGCTGTTTAAACAAAATCATTATTAAAGTGCCATACGAGGCATAACGATCATTTTTAGTGTTATTTAAAATAATTTTTTTCATCCACTGTTGTTCTAATGGAAAACCCTTAAACAATAGTCAATAATACTTCATAATCACATTAATAATTTTTATCATCTTGGGCTGGAGTTCGTTTCCGAGTGTCCCAAACCACAGAAATGCAAATGGATCTCTCTGGCAGGCGTTAAACCACATCCAGGCCCGATGTAAAGCTGTGGTTCGATGGCGTGATGTCCTCCTCGTACCGCTGTCCTCACCCTCATGCTCTGATTTTCATACTCACCATTTCTAGCACTTTTCCTCTGTCCTGCTTCATAATATAAACCTTTTCCAGCGTTTATCCGTCTGTTTAGTACCGCACTGCTATCTCTCCGTCAGTCTGTCTCATGACTCGGAGTAAAGACGTTCAACACGGTAATATTGTTCTGAGATAATTTAATTTCGGCCCCTGACGCCTAAATCACCAGCGCTCGGAGGAATGTGACCGTCAGCAGGAACGCTCGCTTCTCTCTCTCTCTCATAACAACAACGATATCACGATATACTGACATCAATATAGACTGACATTTTACTCCAAACCGATCAACGACAACAGACTCAACAGTGAACAAACAGAATTATAGGTTCCACAGAAATCATAAAAACAAAAGTAAAGTAAAACTAATGAGCTTGTCCACAAACAGACAATAATAACTATATTAATAAGAAGAAAAAGATGAAGTGAGCAATAAGAATAATAAGCATTAAGAAATAAGAATAATAAGCATTATTAACATTTAACATTTTTTGTTAAAAAGAAATATTATATTTTTTTGTCTTGGTTATTTACGTTTACATTACGGCATTTGTCAGATGCTCTTATCCAGAGCGACTTGCATATTTATCTCATTATACATCTGAGCAGTTGAGGCTTAAGGGCCTCGCTCAAGGGCCCAACAGAGATAACTTGGTGGTCCTGGGGTTTGAACCTGGAACCGTAGTCCAATGCCTTAACCACTGAGCTACCACATGACATAATAATGACATTATGTTATAATAAACTGACAAACAAACATTTATAATGAAGTAAATTCTATGCAATGCTGGACTTTTTCTTTGTTTATTTCTTTGCTTGTTTGTTTACTCATTGACTCAGGAAGTGTTTAATGCTTATAAACCGTTATGCATATTATCCTTGTGGCTTAAGAAATGCACTTATTTTTGTAAAATAATAATAATAACTAGTTTTAAATTAGTTGGGAAAAAAAACATTGTTTTTACAATTAGTTAACAAAAAATATGTATTTTAAATATATTTAAAAAACAGATATAGTTTGGGGTTGAATCTGCTCATCATAACAGGAAAGTAAATAATAATAATAATAGATTGTCCTGTTTTCCACTAAAACGTTTCTTTCCACAGTTTATTTCCGCTCTGCTTGACGCCTACATCTTCAAGTCGCTCCTGAGTAATTATTGATTGACTACAGACGATATAACGCAGGCGTTTCCCGGGTCACGAGTGTGATCCATCCCTTCATCTGTCTTTACCTCTCTGATTTAGTGGTAATGAGTCCAATGTGTGTCTTATTCTCACCATCCTACACTAAAAATATCTAAAAATATCTTAGATCTAAGAACAACATTAATAATAATAACAATAATAATAAGTTACTACAAAGAACTAGTCATTGCCGGGTGACTAATGACGTGTTTCTGCTTTCTGATCTGTGTTTATCTCCAGCACGTTACACTCTGGAGGCTCATGTACAGGGGTCACAGGAGAGGAGTCTGAGTAAGGTCACACACCGAACAGCGATCTGACTTAAACATGGCGGACGGCGATCTCCTTAACCGAGCCAGGGAACCGGTGTCGTCCTGAGCGTCACAGCGTACAGTATGTGTGTTTATCATCACACACCAGTGTGCCAGAAAAGTGAGAATGTCGAGCATGGAGAGAAGTAGATATGACATCACAGGAGAGTAGAAAGCAAGGAAGGAAACATATAATGTTTGTTTTTTTTGAGGAAGACGGGACCGGAAAGTCGGATTTACAGGACAGAAAGGATGAGGAAAGAGAGGGAGAGAGAGAGAAATCTATAGATGGCGCTGATGCAACTTATATGACTAAAAGATGTTGAGCGGTACTTAGAGTGTAGAAGTGCAGGATTAATCAGACGGAGTGTTCGAAACACGGGACAAAACCATGGGAGTGAGAACCTACAGGTGGCGTTAATGTAAACTACTGGATTTCAGCTACCGTTAAACAACAAAAAAAGAAGAACTTACATACGGTATAAACATATGGTTTTATAGACCAAGTCACATAAACCACAAACACACAGATTTCACTGTAAAACACTAAACCTGGAAAGTTCCAGAAGCCTCCAGAAACGTATCCGTGAAATATCGCGATATTTGTGTATCGTGAATTCGGTGAAATATCGCGATAAGATATTTTTTCTCCTCACCGCTCAGCTCTGACTCTGATTAAAGCTCCTTATATGGCTTCAAAATAAAACTAATACCTCGAGTTTCCACAGAAACACACCGATAACCCACTGAAGTGTTTAATAAAACACAGAAACAGCGCTAAATCACTGCGGGACTCCGATATGAACCCCGATGCTAAGTGCTATAGCGCGCGCGCGCTGGCCTCAGAGCTTCATCACCAAACCCGGACAAACATCTCACTTATTTTTAGCGCCGCGTCCCTTTTTCTATTTTAATCATAAACCGAATAAACTTAGCTCCTGTGCTAACGCTATCCAGCGCTGACACTCGGGTTACCTGGGTGACGAGGCTAGCACACAGTTAGCACACACACGGCTAGCGCTTTAGCCTACATCTCTCATTCACCGTTAGAGAGAGAAAAAAATAAAACACTTTCTGCGGTTCATTATCGTTATAGTTACTGTTTGTACCTTATCCTCAGACTGCTGCAGGTCAGGGTCAGCAGCTCCACCGCGGTGCCGCAGCTCCGTCATCTCCTCCACCGCGTTTAGAAAGAAACAAAGTAGTTTTCAAAACAGAGATGTTGGTGATGAGGGGATTCAGCGCTTCTGTCAAACTGAGGGAAGTGCACTGGGATTTCGTGCGGGTTGATACAGCGCCCTCTATTGGTCACAGAAGTATTTTGGAAATTGCGCCCTCTGTTGGTGAATAATGGTGCTTCTCAAATAAATAGTTTAATGGTATTGGCCAAAAAAAATGCTGTTAAGAGCGCCCTCTGTTGGTGAATAATGATACTTCAAAAATGCTTCTCAAATGAACTGTATCTTTGAAGAGTTAAATGTCTGCACTCGTTTATTTATTATTATTAGGGCCCAAGGACTATAGGGTGCGCAGGACCCTCTTGTTTTCCTAAGGATTTTTTCCCTTACCCTTTTGGAATTTTTGGGAGTCTTAACATGCTCAAAAACTCATGAAAATTGGCAGACAGGTTGGAATCTGCTGCCATTAGGATGCCTGAGAGTCACATGGCCCGGGGCCCTCAGGGGCCACCACATGAGATTTTGCTGGATAGCTCATACACACTTTCAAGTAGGCACACGTAACTCGGTACACATTTAGAACTCATTGAGCAGAAAAATGTCATGCATTGCATGTCCTGGGTTCAACTCAACAGGAGGACGGTTATTTTGGGTCATTCTCAAACGGGTCAGCCGTGACAATGCCTTAAACTTATGCTGAAAAATTATTAATAACGTTCTGTGTGGCATTATATTGAGTGACATTTATTCAGTGACATCACGTTCAGTGACATCACACTGAGAAACATCATAGTGTGATACTTACTTTCCAGCATCTGCGGCCTTTGAGCATGCGTACACATCACAAATGTTAACACTCACACACACAAAAACATCACACACACACACACACACACACACACACACACACACACACACACACACACACTAACGCACTCAACAAATATTTAGAGCCCAGACTGACTGTGTGATGTGTGCCAGTTGTGTGGTGCAACCGGGTGGCGATGGCTTTTTGAGGTCTTAACACACTCAAATAACACACAGGTTGTGCGGTGCCCCCAGGGAGGCGATGGCCATCGTTTCTTGCAACTATTATCATTATTGATATTAATATTGAAATTCATATTATATTTATATTGTTCTATATTTTCTACTGACTTATTTGTGGGCTTTATTCTTTTTACAAATGTAAATATTTGTTCATGCAAAAAAAAGCACCTTTAAATCTTGAACTGTTCAATAGCACCCTCTGTTGGTGAATAATGGTACTTCTCAAATGAACAGTTTAATAGCACCCTCTGTTGGTGATTAATGGTATTGGACAAATAAAGCGTTTAATTGCGCCCTCTCTTGGTGAAGATTGATGTTTCAAAAATGAACCGTTCAATAGCACCCTCTGTTGGTAAACAATGGTATTGTCCAACATATCGCCCTCTGTTGGTGATGATGCTTCTCAAATAAACTTCATCTTTGAAGAGTTAAATATCTGTACTCTTTTATTTCATATGAATTTATATACAACTTTTATATTTTGATATTATATAGATATTATATTTTACGTAATATAAAATATATTTATTAATTATTTAAATTTATACTACTCTATTTTCTACAAGTAGTAATATTTTAATATTTAATCTATTCCAGTTATTTTCTTCTGACTTATTTCTGAGTTTTGGCGATACAAATGAAAATATTTGTAATGCCAAAATGTGCCTTTAAATCCTGAACCGTTCAAGTTTACCCTCTGTTGGTAAACAATGATGCTTCTCAAATTAAATTTACATATACAGTAAATATATAAATGTCTGTACTCGTTTCTTTTTATTATTATTATTGTTGTTTATATTAATATTGACATTAATATTATATTTATATTATTATATTTCTCTTTTTTCTGTTATTTTCTTCTGACTTATTTATTTATTTTATATTTAAATATTTGTCCATGCTAAAAAAAAACACCTTTGATTCTTGAACTGTTCAATAATGGTAATGGCCAAATAAAGCATTATTCACCAACAGCCCTCTGTTGGTGAATAATGGTATTGCCTAAAATAAAGCAATTGGTTGCGCCCTCTGTTGGTGAATAATGATATTCGTCACATGAAGCTGTTCAATAGCACCCTCTGTTGGTAAACAATGGTATTGGCCAAATGAGGAAATTAACTGCGCCCTCTGTTGGTTGTGAACAATGCAGCTGGCTCAGTAAAGCAGTTAATTTGGTTAATTCCCTCTGCTGGTGAGTATTGGTATTGGCCAATTTAATTGTTGATGCATTTTAACAGAAGTCTTTGTTGGTAAACAATGATGATCAAATAAAACATTTAACAGCACCATCTGTTATCAAATGAAACATTTAATCAGAATCGGAATCAGAAAGAGCTTTATTGCCATACAAGGAATTTGTTCTGGTGACAGAAACCTCCAGAGACGACAACACACACAACATGGGGGCGAAAACATTTAATAAATAAACCTGTTTCTGTTGGTGTACACAGAGATCAAATTAAGCATTCAATAGTGCCCTCTGCTTGTGAATATAAGGGACCATTAGCATCCTCTGAATGTGTACAAAGGTGTTAGTAATTTCTTGAAATAAATGAATAATTAAAATTAAATTGAAGCATTCAATAGGAGCTAAAACCACCCCTGTTGGTAATTCAGGCATAAACTGCACCCCTACTGAACGGCAAGAACGGGCGAAATAAAAACCACTTCTAGAGTCTTCTGGATTGAAATCAAAGTGTTACAAAGATATACGATATTCGGTATCGATTGAAACCGAAGGCTTGGGAAGACATGTTGATTGAACAAGTAAATCTTTCAGGTGCAGTAAATAGCTCCTAATGATTTACACACACACACACACACACACACACACACAAGATTTACAGCTGAGGGATGAATCACATCCCCTGCATGCTGCAGTGTTGGTTCGACTCCTCTGCAGTGTTTCTCAGTTATATAAATATCTCTGTGCGTTATATCCATACACACGTGGGTCAGAACGCTGCACGTTTACACAGCGGCCAAAGATACACTATAGTAAAGAATATCTGATAGGATGAGCTGTGGGTTTACGGTAGCGTAAGGTGTGTGTGTGTGTGTGTGTGTGTGTGTTCCTCTGCATCTTTGTGCCTTGCATGCAGCATGTAGCATGTTCTCCTGTATCAAGTCGTGTGTGTGTTGGTTTGTAGGTCATCTGCAATGCAGACATCTATATATAGCAGAAGATGTCTGTGTGTGTGTGTGTGTGTGTGGGGGGGGGGGGGTTATGGGTGGGAGGCAGGGAGGAAGCAAGGAAATTTAAAGTACAGAAACAAGTCAGAATTAAAGTCTGTAAGGTCAGAAAGGGTCCAGTGAGTGAGTCAGAGTACTGAATAGATTATACGTCTGTTTGCTGTCAGTCTGAATCTGAGTCTAAATCCATTTAGTCCTCAGATGATTGATTGAATCTGACTCTGAATTGATGAGACTACTGAGACTGCATCAGGTGCCACTGCGACTGTCTAAATCAAAGTCAGAGTCCAAGTCTTTTTGCGAAGTCTGGATCTGAGTCTGGTTGCCAGCTCTGCGAAACTCAATTCTGAAAGGTTTTGTATTTATTGGATCAATAAAAAATAAATCAGACAGATTATGGATAAACTGCATTAAAGTGTTGACTCTCAGGAATCGTCTACTTAAGCAGTTTCCCTTTAAAAGAAACACAGCAGTAATAAAAATTAAAAGGTCCAAAATGACAAAATGTTAAATACTCTAAGATTTTGTATAAGCGATTATCAGTACACGTCTGTAATACTAAAATGTTCTTTATGAATAAATATCGAAATAACATAACATGTGACAGATGTCTCGTCCAATCAGCGGTAAGAATTTCATTTCGCAAACTATACCTACCTTTTCCGGTTTTGTATCTGACTGGCCGAGAAGTGCAATACAAGTTAACAAAACGGAAAACAAATTAACAAATTCAAAACCAAATTTTTTTTAAATTTTTTTAAATTTTTTGAAAACCAAACGAAATTAACAATTCCGAAAACAAAATAACAAAAACAAAAACAAAACCCAAAACAAAAAAAAACTAATTAGTTTTTGGTTTTGTTATTTTGTTTTGGGTTTTGATATTTTGTTTTTGAATTAGTTATTTTGTTTTCCATTTTGTTAATTTGGTTTTGAATTTGTTATTTTGTTTTCCGTTTTGTTGTTTTCTTTTTGGTTTTGTTATTTCGTATTTTAATTTATTTTGTTTTCAGTTTTGTTAATTTGTTTTGTTTTGTTAATTTGGTGGCACTTCATGGCCACCGTAAATTTGGCATTTAATTTAATATGCCATAATCTACTGCTGCGATTTGAGAATGTGGTTCTGCATCGCGCTACACAAATAAAAATCATCAGAGGTGGAAAGTAACAAAATACATTTACTTGCGTTACTGTAATTGAGTAGTTTTTTTTGTGTAATTCTACTTTTTAAAGTAGTTTTTAAAATCTGTAATTTTACTTTTACTTAAGTATGTTTTGTTTGAAGTATTGTACTTCACTACATTCTAAATCAGATTCGCTACTGAGTAAAAAATAAATGAGTGAAAATGAAAAATAATAAAAATAATGCAACTGGGAAGGAAAAAAATTGCAGCACTGCACAGTTTTATTGATGGATGGAGAGAACAAACGCGCTAAATTCACAAGAACGATGGAGGCGGACAAAACAGACGCTTCAATTAAGAACAATTAGTTTGAGATTTATATTTTCTTGTCTTTTTTGAACTACACTAGAATCCCCCATCCCACCCCCGTCGTTAAAAAAAGTAACTTGATAACTTTTACTCTGAGTAAATTCTTAATGAGCTACTTTTTACTTTTACTTGAGTAGATTTTTATAAGGGTAACTTTACTTGTACTTTAGTAAAATTTCACTGAAGTAACAGTACTTTTACTTGGGTTCCTAATTTGATTACTCTTTCCACCTCTGGAAATCATCACACGGACAGAATGAAGTTGGTTGATAAACAGCTTTATTTGGCTTTGAGAGAAACGAGCAGCTCTTTCGTTCTCAGTGGAAGACTAAAAGCTCTTCTGATACAGTGTGAAAGTGAAAATGCGTTGCATTCACCATTAAGGCAATTCCAGTGTGTACGATATCTCTTTATTCACAGATACAGCAAACAAAACTGTTCCACTCTCTCTTCTTACAGCAAAGCTCGAAAAGTTAGACCATGCAGATACACTGAACCTCCTGTCGACTCAAACGTCAAAACAGATAATGGAATGTGACATGATACTGTTGCTTTACTGTGACATCAAGCGATTTGTGCAGACTGTTTGATTTGATTTTATCTGAAGAAGTGTTACGTAAGGCAAGTTTTTAAAAATGGCGTCATGAAAAATGTCTTTGTGCTTGTGTGACGATGTTCCGGGGTGCTCACATTTATAGTTTTTGACCAGCTGATCTGCACAAAGATTTATTACAAACAAACACGTCAACAGGAGGGGGGGTATTTTTCACCCCCCAAAAAGCAAACTTTAAATGCTTTGTTCTTGAATTGACTAGACGCAAAAACGCAAGCTCTTATATCTGCACTCTCGAATCCATTTAATATAGTTCTGCATGAATCCTCTTTAAACTTTCAGTGTGTTTCAATATCCTTTGCTAAAAGCAAGAGCTACTGTATATTTGTAAGTAAATTTGGTGGATTTGTGATGAAGTACATGGCAGGCGAGAGTAAGAATGAAAATGTTTTGTCTTTCTCCTCTAAATGAATAAAGGCATTGAGATTGACAGATTTGGCAAAACAAAATCAAATTTTTTCAATCAATTTGTTAAAAACTTAGTTGATTGGCGTTTAATCATAATTTTTTTAAACTTCTGCTTTAGTAATGGATCGACAAGGCTAATGTAGCTAACATGATACCTTAAACATAAAACTTCAACATCAACATTTATCCAAAATGCTTTAGGCCACGCCGACAGCACCAGAATTGTAACCACAAATTGGAAACAACTCACAAAATTTACCTCTAGTGCAAAGCTTAAGAAATAACCATTAAACAGTAAACACAATCAAAATTTGAATCAGAACCAAAAATCTAAACAAATGCCAAACTGCTCATTTATCAGTGCACAGTGAAGCTGAGACCATGTCAGATTTCTGGAGATTACCAGTTCAGCAGCTGGATCTAGATTGTTGGTTTGAGCCAACATGTTGACTTGACCCAAACTGGGTATACTGGGTTGTGGATCTAAAAGGGAACAGGAATACTACATGAAAATTTCACATTTCGATTATTTCTTATAGCACTTGTTAAAAAAGACCTGAAAAGGTCTAAAGATAAAACAAATTAGCTTAATTGAAGGAATCAGAGATATATTTCTGTAGTATGTAAGCAATAAAATTATTAATATGTAGTAGGCTAGGTAAAAATAATTATAACTAGCTAATGTTAACTGAGGGGAAACTTGTTGTCTTCCATTAATAAATAGGACAAATAACTTTTTTCTACATTATTATAGTTGCAGCTAACTATAAGTTACCTGTAACTTAAATTAACAATTAAAAAAAAAAACTTTTCTGTAACATCATTAACATGCAGTGTGGCTGAGAAAAAGTATGCTAACTAACACTATATGAAAGGGTAACATTTGGCTCATTGTAATAAATAAAATAATTTGTGTTTTTGTAAGATATTTTTTAAGATGAAGTGGTCAAATTATTTCAAATTACATTTTATTTTACAGTTACATCTAACATTAAGATACCCATCTTCAGCGAACTACATGATTATTTCTATTACGTATAGCTGGTTATAGATTATGATTTCTCTAACATAAACATTGGTAGCATGTAATTTGTCTGACAAAATGAATGCTAGTGATTTTGTCCTAAAGAAGAACTCTTGGATTTTGGACGAGTATTTTAGTATGACATGTCCAAATTTAAAACATTCTTACATATGTTACTATAAATATACTGTATATGCTTCTGTTTTGTTTGTTAGGAGATTCAACTCTTACATACTTTGAGGCTAACAATTTAACGAACACTTTAACAATTTCGCTAGGCAGCTACGTAGCTATTAATGTTACTTCTAGCTAGTTTAAAATGACATTGTTTATTCACTGTAACGTCATGTTAAAATATCAGCTACCACCGTAGTCTAGTTTGATTTGTGTTTCGTCACTCATGACTTTAAAACATTCACAGATACAATAGTGAGTTTTGGTTGACAATTAGTGTTTTTGTCAATTGATCCGGTATTGAAAAAAGTGCCGCCTAAAGATTTTTTTGTGTTGATAGGGCTCACGGGAAGCAACGTGCACACTGTACCTAGTCACTTTTCACCCACATATTAAGTTTAAAAATCGCCCCAGTTGATCAGGTCAACATCCCAACCCAAACCAGCACTGAGTTTCTAACCCGTGTATCACAAACTCCTAAACATTAAGGCTCTTTACTGAACATTCAGTGGTCAGTGCATGAAGTGCGTAAAGCTACTGAGGAGATCTGTGAGGTCAGCATGGAGAAGGAGATGTAGGAGGCTGCTACCTAAATGGATGATGAAGATGAAGACGACGTTGTATTGACTGAGATGTAAATAAGGTTAGAGTCTGTATCTGCGAGTGGACAGGTGGAGGGGACGGGACTTTACTTGCTCTTGTCTCCTTTACTGCTTTCGGTTTTCTCTGCCTTGCTCTCCGTTTTGGTCTCGGCCTTAGCATCACCTTCCTTCTCTTCGCTCTTCTTCTCTTTCTCTTTTTCTTTCTCTACCACCATCTCCTTGTCCTTCTTCTTCTCCTCTACCTGCTCTTTTACCTCTGTCTTCTTTTCTTCTTGCACTTTTACCTCTGTCTTCTTCTCTTCCTGCTCTTTTACCTCTGTCTTCTTCTCTTCCTGCACCTTTACTTCTGTCTTCTCCTCTTCCTGTTCCTTTACTTCCGTCTTCTCCTCTTCCTGTTCCTTTACTTCCGTCTTCTCCTCTTCCTGTTCCTTCTTCTCTTCCTTCTCTTCCTTAACCACCTCCTCTTCCTTACCCTGGGCTACTTCCTCTTCTTGTTCTCCTTCCTCTTCTTGTTCTCCTTCCTCTTCTTGTTTTCCTTCTTCTTCTTGTTGTCCTTCCTCTTCTTGTTCTCCTTCCTCTTCTTGTTGTGCTTCCTCTCCTTGTTCTGCTTCAACTCCTCCTTCTTCGTCTCCTCCTTCTTCTTCTTTATCCGCTACTCCTCCCTCCTCCTCCTCCTCCTCCTCCTTCTCTTCTGCCTCCTCTTCTGCCTCCTCTTCCTCTCCTCCTTCCTCCTCAACTGCTTCTTCTTGTTCTTCTTCTCCTCCTCCTTCTTGTTCTTCTACTTCTTCTTCCTCTTCCTTTTCCTCCGCTTCCTCTTCATCCTCAGTCTCAGGTTTGGCCACGCCCCTCATGTAGGAACCCAGGGTGTAAGCACGTCCCACCGAGTAGGAAACGGGAGAGTAGGTGGGGTGAATCGAGGTCATGCCTACGTTGACGGCAGAATAAGTGGGATGAAGAGACGTCATGCCCACGTTGACGGCAGAATAGGTGGGATGAAGAGAGGTCATGCCCACATTGCCCAGACGGCACTCTTCACCTTCCAGCAATTTCCTGTAAGGATACAAAGCAAAATGTTTGGAATCAGTGTCTGTGTTTGTTTTTTTACTGAACACCATGGGTTTAAATTAACCTAATATCTATCTTTTTAGCTAATTATTTATAATTTTATGCTATGCTAGCCATTTAGCTATGTTTAATACATTTTGATTAGCATATTCAAGGCTAGCATATTCAAAAAAGGGAAACAAAGACGAACTAGCAAAATTTAGATTTTATGTTTCATTAACGTACATTAAAATGTTTTTTTCTAATGCTAAAATCAAACTCATGTGATATGGTTAAAAATATTCAATTGATCATTGTTGCTAGGGAACGGCTAGCTACTGACTGTGGTAAACAGTTTAGCAAGCTAGCATAGAGACATTAATTCTTTTATACAGACAATGTAAAGGCAAAGTGGTACTGAAAATATGACAGAACCACGTAAAATAGCTTTAATGTTAGCTGAGATGGTGTTAAATAATTAAGAAAAGATGTCATAGAACTACAATTACAAAATTCGATAGAACTTTTACCATGGACCGCTAACCAAACTGGGATCTGCCGTACTGCATGCAAAACAAGGCGTGTGTCTACCTGTAGGAGGCGATCTCGATGTCCAGGGCCATTTTGACGTTTAGTAGCTCCTGATATTCGCGCAGGTGACGGGACATTTCTCCTTTAGTGCTGTGCAGAGCGTCTTCTAGCTGAGCGATCGTCTCCTGTCCAAACCAAACAATAGATTGGCGATCATTACAGCTCAGGCAATAATAATAATAATAATAATAATAATAATAATAACATATTTTTAACATTTTCTATCCATTCTAAAGAGTACTTAAAACCTCTGTTTATTCACTATCATGTAAAATATGTCAATGGATTTTATTAATTTAGCTAGCTAGTTAGCTATTTTTCGTCACACAAAGACGTTTAAATTATTCATCAATTTTATAATGTTACATTAAAAAACATTTTAAATTTACAAAATTTACAAGCTTACCAAAGTTATTACCAATTATTACCAGTGTTATTTTTTATACAATTTTATACAATTATGAATGATTTCCATGTTAAATTGTCAACATTTTCAATATTTTATTTGTAAGCATCCTATAAGCTGTCTATTCTTTTAATCGTTTGTAGTGAAGCATAAATACTTACTTATACACAGTATGCTAAATATATTATATGTTCAATTAATTGTATTTAATTCTATTTATAATAGTTGTCCTGTACACCATAAGTAAACTATATTTAAGAGTATATTCATACGTATTTAGCTAAATTAGGTTTTCTGTTTGTGTGTTCGTCCATCTCGCTCTTACCTGCAACTCTCCGATCTCGGTGCTGTGGCGATCCTCCATCTCGGCCAGCTGTCGCTCGAGTGCATCGTTGTGATTGCGCAAAGCTTCGATCTCCAGCGTACGCGCCTGAACCTGGCGTCGACATGAGCTCAGCTCGTCTCTGGTCTGTTTAATGGCATCGGTGTCACGGCTTGTCGCCGTGGTCACGCCGGCGAACTTGGAACGGTACCAGTCCTCGGCCTGCTGCTGGTTCCTGGAGGACAAAACTTCATACTGCGCCCGGATGTCCTTCAGAGCCACAGTGAGATCCGGTTTGCTCAAGTCCATCTCCACACAAATCTGAAATTAAAAAAAGTATACTTTTAAAGACGGGATAAGTAAGGTTTAGCGTTCTGTGCTGCTAAAAGTTCCTCGTCTTTATCTAGGAGGCCTTGTCTGTTAAAGCACATTTTCTTTTACGTCATGTGGACTCTCACCTTAAATCATCGGTGCGAGAGACGGCACCAGGATGAACTATGGGAAGAAAACGAGCCAGAGGAGGCAGTGTGATGCTCTAGCCGATGTTCTGCTTGGACCTCGGGTACTGCAATTCATTGCACTGACACGTCTCACCTACCTAAACACTGTTACAGACCAAGTTACACCCCTTCATGAAGACGGTGTTCTCTGATATCTGTGGTCTCTTTCAGCAAGAGTAAAGCTCCCTGACACACTGCACACATGTTCTGGGATGGTTTGAGGAACCTAAAATAAGTTTAAGATGTTGACTCCTCCACCTCCAAAGTCCCCAGATCTCAATCTGATTGAGAAACAAATGGAGATCGAGAAATCAAATGGAGAAACACATTTGATCCATGGAGGCTCCACTTTGGACTTTGCTCCTGATGTTTTAGCGCCAGATATCACACACACACCGTCAGAGGTCTAGTGGAGTCCAGGCCTTGATGAGTCAGAGCTTTTTTGGAGGCACAAGAGAAACTACTCAATACTACACAGGTGGTTTTAATATCATGGCTGATCGGTGTGTATTTCTGGCTAACGTAATTGTGTTTGTAGTTTTCCACAGCAGCTATAACAATCATGCAGCAACTTATAACAATCATCAATCTTATCATCCACAAGTCTCTTATAACTGCTTAAAGATGAACTTACGAGAATTATTAAGTATAAATATTGGAAATATTGTACATCAGTAACCGGACACTGTGCTTGTAGGCCCATGTGCTGCCGATGCAGTAATCTTTTTAGTGTCGTGTGTGTGTGTGTGTGTGTGTGTGTGTGTGTGTGTGTGTGTGTGGTTCTGCAGTGGATGAGAGCTGCAGTGATGCTGCTGTGAGGTGAGATGTGCACTACAGAGTGCTGATTCAGGACAAAACGCCCTGTGCGAGAGATGATGCTGCCAACGAGGTTCAACAGACACACACACACACACGAAAATCCGCAGTGCTGAATCACTGACTGCTGATTTAACAACCTCACGCTGCTTTGTCATTAACTCTTCTACAGCTTGCAAACCTGCAGCAATAAAATATAGGTGTTCGTTTAGTGTGTTTTAAAGTCATTTAACTGTTAGTAATATCACACTCACACTGCAGTGCTGATGTAGCATGGCTTATAGTGCTGCTTTAGATATAATGTTAAACATCCTGCTTCTTGTAATTGTAAAGTTGTAAAGTTATTTATTTTAAATGCAGACAATGTAGTTGTTGAGAAGAGTAATTAGTTGTATTTTTAACAATATCGTTAGTATTACTATTATTAAAGGTATCAACGTTAAATGTAACTGATGCAAAGGTTATGTTCTGACTATGAAATCTGACTGTGTAATTATTACATTTTATATTATTTAATTATTACTTTTTGTAATAAAAATAATAAAGTAGAAGAAGGAGAAATAACAATTATTATTATTATTATTATTATTATAAGTTATTAATTCTAAATGTAAACAATGTGGTTGTTGACAACAGTATTAAAAATATATTATTAGTCATGTTTATATAACAGTATCATTAGTATTGCTATTAGTAAAAGATATTAAACTTAACTGCAAATGTTGTTTTCACTATGAAAGTGAAATTATTCAATATTATATTATTCAATTATTGTTTTGGTTATTGTTGTATAATAGCAGCAGCATTAATAGTAGTAGTAGTAGTAATACTAATAAATATAAGAATAAGAAAGAACGTAATAATAATAATATTATAAAGTTATACATTTTTAAATGTTCTAAAACTTTTTTTTTTTTAGAACTTTTTAAAAAATATTTTTATTCAACTGTAATTTTATATAACATTTAAAAAAAAAAAGTGTTATAATTATAACAAAGTGTATTAATTAGCATTTGGTTTTTAATTCTAATTGCTCTCATTAGCACCTGGGAGGCTTGCAGTGACGCCTGCAGCTCGCGCACTTCCTCATCGTGCACTTTGCGCGCGAAGTCGATCTCGTGCAGCAGCGACTCCACCCTCTTGTGCAGCTCGATCTCGTGCAGCGCCCCCTCCTCCGCCTCCTTGCGGCAGTGCTGCAGCTCGCGCTCGGCCTCCTCGCGCAGGCGGCTCTCGTCGCGCAGCTTGTCCTGGACGCGCGCGAGCGCGTCGCCGAGCTGCGCGTTCTCGAGCTGCGCGCGGCTCCGGTCGCGCTCGAGCTGGTCGGCGCGCTCGCGGAGCTCGCGCAGCTCGCGCTCGTAGAGGTCGCGGAGGCGCGCTGGCTCGGAGCCCAGGCTGCGGCGCAGGGACTCGGCCTCGGCCTCGAGCGCGCGGTTCTGCTGCTCGAGCTCGCGGACGCGCTCGATGAACGAGGCGAATCGGTCGTTGAGGCCCTGCAGCTGCTCCTTCTCGTTGGTGCGCACGATCTTCAGCTCGGTCACCGAGGCCGCTGAGTGCGCCAGATCCGCCGCGTCCGCCGCCGGAGAGGATGACAGCAGACCGGTGGACACGCGGCTGCGGTACGCGCCCCCTCCGTAACCCCGGTAACCGGCCGAGGACCGGGGCGCAGGAGGAGCGGCGGACACCCGAGAGGAGTCCCCGAAAAACTTCCGGTAGGAGCTCGTGGCGTAAACGTCGCTATGGCAACTCATGATGCCGAGGAGGAAAGAAGAGAGAGAGAGAGAGAAAGACAGAAGTACAGAGGAATGGAGAGAATGAAGAGAAGAGAGAGAGCGTGCTTTATATATATATACACCGAGAGAGGAGGGGAGGGGGAGGGGGAGGGGGGGTAGAAAACTGATGAGAGAGAGAGAATTATAGAGTGAAAGGAGGTGAGGAGGAAAAAAAAGGGATAACAGGGGAAAGGGTGTGTGTGTGAGAGAGAGATGAGGTATCAGACAAAAATTAAGGATGCAAGAGAAAGAAAGAAGGTGAAAAAGAATGAGAAAAAAACCTAAGAGGTAAAGAATGAGAATAAAGCTATGATAGAAATTAGAGGAAGAACGAGTGTTTCTATCTATCCATCATTCATCAGGGTGTAATCTAAGGAGGAAACATGAAATTTATTAACATGTTTTCACATAAAAAAAACTTCACAGGTTCTCCAAGAAGGACAAAGAAGAATGCTTTAGGGTTCTAGATCATTCCAAAAAGGTGTGTGTTTGTGTGTTGTTGTGCAAATTGACAGAGGTTCTAGTTCTTTATAGTTCTTTATGGTACTAATAAGAGTATTGGTTAAGTCGAGTGGAGATTGCTGCATTCTGTATGTGAGAGCGAGAGAGAGAGGTGAGGTATACGACAAAAAAGGATGCCAGAGACAGAAGGAAGGTGAAAAAGACTGAGAGAGAAAGAGAATGAGAATAAAGCTATGAGAGAGAAATAACGAGAGAAATCCATCATTCATCAGGAAGTAATCTGAGGAGGAAACATGACTTGTGTTTATTAACATGTTTTCACATC
The DNA here is from genome assembly GCA_030014365.1 of Clarias pachynema. NCBI lineage: Eukaryota > Metazoa > Chordata > Actinopteri > Siluriformes > Clariidae > Clarias > Clarias pachynema. The sequence continues at coordinate 23,395,912 of JAQMYL010000014.1, read as the reverse complement.
AAACCTTCACAGGTTCTCCAAGAAGGACAAAGAAGAATGCTTTAGGGTTCTAGATCATTCCAGAAAGGTGTGTGTGTGTGTGTTGTAGTTGTGCAAAGTGACAGAGGCTACAGTTCTTTACGGTTCTTAGGTTAAGTCGAGTGGAGACTGCTGCATTCTCTATATAAGAGCGAGAGAGAAAGAGAAGATGCCAGAAAAAAGGATGCCAGAGACGGAAAGAAGGTGAAAAAGACTGAGAAATAAACCTGACAGACAGACAGACAGAGAGAGAGAGAGAGAGAGAGACAGTGAGAATAAAGCTGTGAGAAAGAATGAGAGAACGAACAAGTGTTTCTATCTATCCATTATCCATCGGGAAGTAATCTGAGGAGGAAACATGACTTTATTAACATGTTTTCACAAGAGTATAAACCTTCTCTGTGTGCAGAACACTTTGACATAGAGCCTTCACAGGTCCTTCAAGGAGGACAAACAAGAATCCTTTAGGGTTCTAGATCATTCCCAAAGATGTGTGTGTGTGTTTCTTGTAGTTGTGCACAATGACAAAGTGATTATAGTTCTTTGGTTAAGTCTAGTGGGGACTGCTGCATTCTCAATGTGTGTGTGTGTGTGTGTGTGTGTGTGTGTGTGTGGTCTGCACCTCTCCGCCGCAGTGGCGGAATATGAAATGAGATGACGA
>JAQMYL010000014.1:23335121-23361499 GCA_030014365.1 Clarias pachynema | reverse complement strand
GGAGGACAGCGCTATCCGCTCCTTCCGCTTGCGTGAGCTCACAGACGCCCCTGATTGGCTGTAGAGCCGTGATTAATTTGTGAGCACTAAGTACCTCTCATCCCTCCCCGCTCTGAGAGAACTCAGCCAATCAGCTCTCTCTTGACCTCCGGCTGCGAGAGGTTACAGCATCACCCGGGAACCGAACCAGCGATCTCCGGAAAACACCGGAAGCACTAATTATTAGAAAATCATGTGCGTTAGAAGCCGGATGCGTCCACGTGAACCGTCACTGTTTCTTTACACTCCTGCAGATGATACACTCCTAAAAAACTATTCATACATTTTCATTCGATGTGCTGGGAGTGAATTATTTGCTTTTATAAGCAAATGTTTAGAAATAATAATCCTGGTTGGTGATGTAACAGAGATACGCGCTGCTCAGTAACTACGTTAAACTCTTGTATTTGAAGTTAGTTTGTAGTGTCTAAATGCTACGCTTGGTTTTTTAAGTGAGAAAACTATGAAATTGGTATAAGGAACACACTATATTTAATTACTCATTGAACTTTTTTTAAAGGTTTAAAATTGTAACAAAATCGAGGGGGGGGGGGGCAGGGTGTAATATGGAATCGAGAGATTTATATAAAGTGGTAACACTTATAGAATCGTAATATTAATCAATTCGGCACAGAGGTATCGTGATAATATCGAATTGGGAGGTTGATTGACATCTCTACTCAGCCTGAATGTGACATCATGACCGTCTCGAATAACATGCTCCAATTTTCATGCTAATGCTAATGCTATCACATTGTGATCAAATATCGTACGCACTTAGTTACTGATTAAGTGAATAAGTTCACTGGATGTTTAGACTGTATGCATGTGTGTGTTTGTAAGACTCTAGATTTTGAGGAAAATATACATCACTTATCACGTGCAGCATGACTTATAGCTCATGTGCGCGGAGCTATGGGCAAAAGGGGCAGGGCTAAAGAGTAAACTCACTCACTCACTCACTCATTTTCTATAGCGCTTACGCTGGAAGTTATCCCAGGGGTTCTACCAGTCCATCACTTACGTACACACTAGGGGCAATTTGTAAACAACCATCAGAATAACCTGCATGACTTTGGATGAAACTGTCGGAGGAAACTGGAATACCCGGAGGAAACCCAACAAAACACGGGAACAAAACACACACACAGACCCAGGACGGGAATCGCACCCGCGACCATAGAGATGTGAGGTCATGGTGCTGCCCACTTCCCCACCAAGCCATGCAAAAAGTAAACTGATCATGGAAATGGACCTCAAGTCTGCACTCAAGACTTAAATGTTAACTAATTCTGTTCCTGCTTTAACTGAGACAGACTGATACTGCTGGGTAAAGTGGGCGTACCTGTTCTTCTCCATCTCGTTATGCGTAGACCTGCAGAAAGAGAGAGAGAGAGAGCGTGGTTAAAATCAGAGTGCATTAAATTGACAAAAACAAACAAACAAACAAACAAACAAATACATAAATAAATAAAAGGCGCTCCGGAAGTGTCCTTATGCGCTCACGGCTGATTTGTGTGAAGTGTGCAGTGCGGAGGTGGATGATGTTGTTCATCATGATGATGTGTGTGAAAGACAGAGGGAGAGTGTGTGTGTGTGTGTGTGTGTGAGAGTGTGTGGGAGAACAAAATAATAATTAAAAAAAAGGGGCTGCTAGTTCCAGAACCGGCTACGTAGCATGAAAATCCTCAACACAATACGTTACATAATAAGAGGATTACAGCTGAATGTCAGTTTAAGTGGCCGTGTGAATGCTTCAGAGGTTTAACATTGAATTCCTAGCGATGTCTTTTATTCCGGCTCGCTCTAAGCTGCCTGGATGTGTTTTTTCCTCCTTCGCTCTCGTTCAGCATGACAAGTACTGTTCTCCGGAAAAAAAAAGACACTTTTTTTTTTTTTGTTTGTTTATTGAACTCCAGATTTACATTCAGGTGGTTTGTTCACGTTGCTGAAAAGATCAAATGGAAATTTCATTAACGTTTCCGTGAAAAAACAAACAAACAAACAAACAAAACAAAAAAAACCACACACCATGCAACGTATCCGCAGCGACACGACCGCTCTGCTTTTTAAACCAACAAAACGACAAAGCGACGAGAAATTGAGCAATCGCATTCCAGCGGCGACTTGAGCGTGCATGGTGTGTACTCGACATGTCGAGATTGCCGTAATTACACGGTTCTGACTTTGTCAAAGTTGTAATTATTAGCTGTGAAAGCGGATGTTTTGTGTGTTAGATGACGTTATGTCTCACACCACCGAAAAAAAAAACATTCCTGTGGCTTTCTTACGCGTAACATGAGGATTTAGCTGCCGAGTAACTAATAATTTCTACAGAAAGTTTAAGCTACTAGATACTGAAGTGTAGATTAAAACTAATGAGTAACTTGTCGCTAGAACGTAAGTTAGCGTTACGTTTGATTTCGCTGTGCTCTTGAATTATGGATCGTGATTGGTCAGAAGGTGTTGTTTAGTTTTAGTTTTTTTTTTTATACAATATCAGCTCAAATGATCATCTCTATAGTAACAGCAGGTTTTTGTAGAACCAACTGTTCACGTAATGTTTGGACGTATGGAAGGAGTCTCCAGTGTCCGCGTTTTTGTAACAATCACAAGGTAAAGCTGTAATTAAGTTTTCGAACATCGTCAGATCTGAGGAGGACCTGTAACCTTGTGCAGTTTTTGTGCAGTTATTTAAACAGTCTGTGGTTTATTACTAAAAAAAACTGTGGCGTTCGAGTCAAAGCAGGACTTTTGATTGCGCAGAATAACAGAACACAGTTCCGAGAGTAAAAACTGCCTTTATTTCTCTATATAATCCTCTTATCCCAGTGTTTCACTAGTGCTTGGACACTATCGAGGTAGAAAGTTTGCTCAGTACACCGGAGCCATGATCAGACTGATTCCAGCTGAAACGCCGGCCTCCCAGGAACTCCTTGTGGAAATGTCTTGGAGCAAGGTTAGAGCTGTACGGGGGACGTGGCAATAACTTCCAGCCGAGTGGTGATGGTGAATGGGTGTGTGTAGAGATCACACACACAGATGCGTCTCTTCCGCAACGTGAATTTTTAAGGGTCAGACGTTCCACTCGCTGAGTGTTCATATGAACGCCTGCAGTGGGCTCCGGGATCATCATTCACAGATGTACGACCTACTTTAAAACGTTTCGCATCGTTCAAATGTTTTACTGCGGCTAAGAGTCTCATCATCGTACTGTGCTTGAAGTCTTCTGTAAACGTCAATCACATTTTTACGCCTTCATTCAGCAGAAATTTCATCACAAGTCCCGGATTGACTTGAACGCCACTTGCATGAACATAAAGTTGATTTTTCCCATAAAAGCAAGGTTAAAAAAATGTCATTTAACACTGTCTATTATAGTTTTCAAAAAGAAAGACAATCAGAATGAGGTGAAATAATACTCGAGTAATAACAGTTTTATAATAAGAGTTGTGTTTTAATTAGAACAAGCCAAGAAAATTGCATTCTGTGCGTATCTGCGAGTAGGAGGAACATGTAGCAGTAAAGCAACTTGTGTAGTTGGACTCGTTGTAATAACTGTTCCATCAGGAGCGGCACTGCTGCATTCCAAGACTAAAAAAATATCCAAAAATATCCACTCTAATACGGCTTTCAACCCCCCTCCCCCAACCCCACCCAAAAAACCATCTTTCCTACGCACTGTAACCATGGCAACAACAGCTCCAGCCTCCTTGACTGCACTGGCTAATTAGTTAGCTCATCTGTGTACATTTATTAACAAACAAAAATAAGATTTTCTCGGAGCTCAGTCCTCTGCGTCGATCTTTTTCCCCACTCGTCCGCCGATTGGTGAAAAAGCTCAAACGGTCTGACGTCACACTGCGTTCTGCTAAAACTGACAAGTTAATTCTTTATACATTGGTTTTCGTTACACCTGCACTTTTATAAGCAGTAGATGAAAGGATTAGGACGCCAGACGATTGTTATCTCTTCAAAGGCGCTCATTTTCCCGTTCTAAGATAACGTCTCGTCGCGTGATGAGAAATTCCAGTCAGTCAGCAGGACGATACAGGTGGAAAGTTCCCCTTTTCGACGACATTACACGCCTTCATCCTGCACTTTGAGCTTTAAAACAGCCCTTTGCATGATGCACGTATCTGAGCACCTCGAAGGTTTGATCGTATTCTGTATTTGATGATCCGTATATACACCGGAATTCTGCAGCTTCGGTTTTAGTCAGAGCGAGAACATCCACAGAAACATGGATTTAAAAATACTTCAGTACATTTCACGCAGGTTCTTGAGGCTGGTATGACCTCTTGAGGGAAAGTATTTCTTTTTTTCCGCCTGAAGCACGGTGATGAGAGAGAAATTCCAGCAGGCAGCGAACCAAAGGGTTCCTTTATTTATAGCTGCGAGTCTCCAATACAGGTACAGCAGCAGGGAGAGCTATCCTGGAGATTTAATCCTACACGCAATCGAAGAGCTCCGTTTACTCGGATAAATGGTTTTTCAGGTGCCCTTGTCAACCCTCCCTCCCCCAATGACATCATAACGGCGGTCGTTCCATTACCTTATTAGCTCATGTGAAGCCTTGATGAGGGAATGAGGCGACAATCACGGGAAATTATCATTCCAAGCACCATGGTGGACAAGGTTGTTTAAAATTTATATAAAAATTAATAATTCATACAAGTTTAACTTGACCGTCAACAAAACTTTTTGTACTTTGCTAGCATTTGTTAATACTAGCATGAGCAAACTTATCAGGAATAACATGTCAGGCTGGTATAACCGTAAATCTGACTATTTCTTAGTAGATACACAGGTCTGAAACGTGATAGTCCACTAATATCACCCATTACATTGTTTCTATTATTAATAAACAACAATTTTACACAGTATAACGACTTATAGCTCGATAACACGTCATGTCCTGAAGCGTGTTAGAGAAAAGCTATGTACAACGTTATAACAACAATAAACAGGTCTTCTGTTCACTCTTTTTCTCACTTTAAAAAAAAAAGGCTTGTTATAGTTCCAAGAAACCCGTAAACTACTGGATTGCGTCAACACTGGAGACTCCTTCCATCAATGCTAGATGCCATCTAACAAAAAAAGTCCCCATATTAACAAGTACAAGCTTACAATAAGGTTATTACTAACAGTTTGTTAGTGATGGAAGTGTATGAGATTCAGGAAAAACAGCTAATCAGGACTTATATTCAACAAGCACATGTACATCAAGTATTTATTTCTTTAGTTTAATTTCAATAAAAAGCAGCAAAGAAATTTTTAGACTATGATTAAAATGTCAGACCTTTCCGTTACGTATTGCAAACTATTTAAACAATTCATAGCATACAGAATATATTTTGATGCCTTTTTGCATCATCAAGCTCACAAACAGGGCGCCATGTTGCTTGTGGGCGGAGCTAGCGGCACTCGCACAAGTTGCCACACAACATTTGTAGTGGCATTCCTAACATACACTGTTCAAGGTCAATAAATGCCATACAGTATGCTGTGTGTGTGTGTGTGTATGCATGTGTATGTTACACTATAGTAAACCTTACACTATGATTGTGCTATTAAAAAGTTAATTATACATTTTGTTTTAAAAATTTACGAATGCAGAAGGTGTGAATTCTTAGAAACAAGGAAATATTTAACTCCATCATTCCTGCTAAGAAAGAAAGAAAGTTTAAATTCTGAAAAAATATAACAGCGCTCATAGTGTACTCACTTTACACACACACACACACACACACACACACCAGGCAAATATAGCAGCAGTAACTAGAAGCAATCCCTGAAAGTGCTGGACCTGTGACCTGGTGTCCATCAATCACTCTATACATTTTACTGTACTCCACACACACACACACACACACACACACACACACACACACACACAGTCTATCTTTGTAAGGACCTCTGACCTAATAATTGTTTTAACTAACTAACATTTTAATAATCTCTAACCTTAAACAATAGACATAATTTTTTTTTCTTAGTCACTGTTTTAATGCAATAACATGAGTACAAACACTGTGATTACGGGGACATCGGACGCAGCCCTGTCTTTATGAGGACCTGAAATCTTTCAGGTTGTTACAAAGAGATAAATGTGTTTTCACACCTCAGGGAGTGCATCGTATGGCTGCATGCAAGTGAGAGCAGAGGGAGAAAGAAAAGATAGGAACAATCTAGCAATGAAACACACACACACACACACATACACACATGTGCACACAATCTGGCCTCACGTGAGCTGATCCTCTGGCTCCTGCATCGCAAGTAATTTGCATAGAACTGCACAGGGGAGAAAAAAAAACTCAAACGAATTCAAATGTTGCTCCAAATGGAAACTACAGGAAATAAAATGGCTGCCGGTGTTGCGCTTCTCTGCAGATATTATCACTGCTGTCTGGAGCTCCATGACATCCCATAATACAAACCGCAAACGCACGCCTCCTGCACTTTACGCTTGGTATATCTGTGCGAATTTAAGATAATACAGAAACTGCAACAAACCTACAAGTGATTTTATATATCAGTGCTGTTAGATTCTCCAAATCAGAACACAAGCTTCAATTTTCATTCAATTCATCTGACAGGTTTATATTAACTTTCTTTCTTTCCCTTAAACGTTATCTTTTCTCTAGTACAGAAACTAGTACCGCAAGGCAATATAAAAAATGGTATAAAATGTATTTGTAATGCTGATGCTTTACATCTACGCAACATTTGTAGAAGGAGTCTCCAGTTTCAGCACAGTTTATGTTTTTCAGGAACATGACAAGCTACTATAATATACTGTAAGTAGAAACACACACTAATGTAATGTCTCGTGAACTTTCTGAAGCATTATGTACAATGTTAATATTTATAATTTAATAATTTAAAAAAAGAGAGACAGATAAATTAGAAGTTGGAGAAGAAAATAACTCTATAGCTGCTGTAACGTAAGTGACATGTTTTTGCAGTTAAAAAGCCTGATGTGTCGTTCATTAATAAATGCTAAAAGTGTCATCTTAAGGAGATCTCTGTGGAGTTATGCGGAAATATAACACCGTAACATATTACAACAACGTGGGCCTGTACTGTATATTACTCCTGTATATATTATTAATACATGATGCATATCAGTGAATCGGTTTATCCGCTCTACTCAGCCGGTCTTTATTTAATTACTGCCAAAACAATTTTTATTATTATTATTATTATTATTATATTAATTATTATTTATTATTTCTAATTATTCATATTTCTTTATGAGTACTTTATGATACTAAAATTGGTGTAAACTTCTAGAAGCTTATGAACTGTAAAAACTGTTGCTTTAATTGGTTTTTGGTAAAAGGTTAAAAAGCAAAAAAAAAAAAACTGTAGTGTCCGTAACCATGTCAAATTCATATTGCAATATCTTAACAATTGCATTTTAGAATGATACACCTTTTCATGTGATACACATGTCTTTTCATGTGAACCATTGAATACCATTGAAAGATTTGAATTCAAAAAAGTTACAGACACTAAAACATAAAAGGGCATGAAATTGTATTTAGCAAATGTGTTTGTTTTTATCTGATAAAAATATATATGTGCATAAATATTTGCAAACAATGATCCACGGATCGGGAGATAAGAAGCGTTAGGTATAATAAAAAATTATGTTATATGCTCCTGTCTGATAATTAACTTTTTTATCTAAGTGAGACACTTTTTAGCACCAGTATCATGTTTTGGACGTAACGAATACCATTTGAAACAATTCTAAAACATCTGTTCAGGAAAATTGCGAATAATTTTATTCTGCTTAATATAAAATTCACGAGTTGACTGTAATGATTACAAAACATTCTACAATGGCTAGTCAGGATTGTGAAATGAAGTTCATAAGGGGCAGATTTTGAGTTTGGGGTAGTTGCTTAGGCTGCATGTTTTTATTCACACTGCTAATGCTAATAACAGCGCTCTCAAGATTTCTCGCTAGGGAAGACAATTTTATAGCTAACCTACTGTAGCTAGACTACACTGGGATTTTTGCTTCGCTGTTTTTGAACTAAACAAATTTGGAGAAGACTTTTTAAAATGAAAATCGGAGTTTGGATCGTTATTGATGTGCAACACTTGTATCATTTACTGGTGTTTATACAAAATAAAAATAACGTTCAGACGTTGAAATCTTACGAGAATTATTCTAAATTTGTTTATGAACTCATGGATTACAGAACGTATAAAATGTATGTAAGATTTTTTTTTTTTTTAGCTACGGCCCTCAAAGTGTGTGGCGTGTGGAAAATAAATCTGTGCTGTAGACAAATTTGTTTAACATTTTTAAATAATTTTGTGCCTTCATGCTTTTTCAGGGATAAAAACATCATAAACAAAACATTATAACATAAATTCATTAATAATAAAAAGACTAAAGCGACAGACGGAGAGAGGAAAGACGGAAATATGAGCGTTACTCGTCTACTCGTCTGACTCCGCCCCTCCCCCACCCACACCGTCTCCTCGTGTGACCCTCGGTGCCCCCTGTATTGACCCTTCGTCTAATAATACCCCTTGCGCTCAAAACACACAGAGCGTTACCGTGGCAACTGTTGCACTCATGTTTATCCATCCTAACATTCTAGTATTACTGTTGCCAATCTGAAAAAGGAATTATGGGTAAGCGTATCTCCCCTCAGCAGTACGTTCTCGACTAGCGTGGGGTTTTTGATTGATTCGACTCTTTTCGCAATATCGTATGACATTAGAAAAAATTAACACAGACAAAAAAATAATAATCCAGGGATTCTGAAGCGAGACAAAAACGTGAGAACCGCCTGCGAGTGCTTCATTCTCAAAATCGTAAGACAGCGGATCGCTAATTGATACATCACAATTGCGTTACCTTTGTCCTCATTTCCACCTGCGTGAGACACACTTGTGGCGCTTTTTACACTCGAACACAGCATTTAACACCGTCTCATGGCATCCGGTCTCTGTCTACCTTTGTGTCCGATGCGAGACACGTGCACGTCGGTGTGTTAGTGATTTGAGGTGAAGAGAGCGTGACGGTCGTGTTATGTGCTTTACGGAGACGCAATGAAGTGTAAAAGGGACCGTCTCACCTGCATGCCTACGCTCTCATAAGAGCTGAATTCTTATATATAGTGTATGTGTGTGTGTGTGTGTGTGTGTGTGTGTGTGTGTTTGAGGCAGCTAGTGCTAGCATAACAACCCTCGGTGCACGACAGGGACTTGTGGTGTAGCGCTGTGAGCCACCTGTTCATCCGGGCAAGAGTCAGAATTTGCACAAATCTGGTGTGTGTTTGAGGAGGAAAAAAAAAAAAAAAACAACCTGGGAATATTTCCGGGAACTTGGAGGAGCGCTCGGACTCCTTAGAATAAACTTTTTTTTTTTTACTTCATCTGGCAATTTATTACCCTTAGCATAAATCTGAGGTGGCGCGTGACGATCTTGGCCGATACGTGTCTTTAGCGTATCGACTGCGCCGTATCCTCATCATGGCGGAATTTATACCTCCAATTAAAATCTCTGGATAACGCTAACGTTAACGCTAGAGCTGTTCATTGCCTCTGACACGTAGTGGAGAGCGATATTAGTATCTTTGGCAGCTTTTGGAAAGGATGTGATGCTGTGTGTGTGTGTGTGTGTGTGTGTGTGTGTGTGTGTGTGTGTGTGTGTGTGTAAGGGAAGAAGAGGTAGGTGGAAATCTGTCATATGTGTAATGCTGGAGCTGGAACTGTACTCGTTGCTCAGAGCTGGCAGCGATGCAGAACGGAGGGGGAGGGAAGGAAGACTCACACACACATACACACACACACATAGCCATACACACTCCGTGTAACACTCTCAACCCTTCCCCCAACAAGCCATGAGGAAACGTAACAAGCCAAAGCAGAAGGGAGGCACGCGGAGAGAGTGTGTGAGGGAAGAGAATGGAGACGGAAGGAATCGTACAGGTCCTGTGACGAAAGATTAACACACACACACACACACACACATACACACACACACTACGAATCTGAATCAGACTCTCCTGAAGGCTTCTTAGCGCCAACACTCTGTCAGTCAGTCGACTGGCTTTGGATCGACCAGCTGCTCCGACTGGATGAGACGCCGTCGCTCAAACATGTTGCTATTTAATATTATTTAAAATGTATTTAACTCCAGGAAGGAGTCTCCAGTATCAGTGATCCGTGACACCCGAACGCAAAGCGGCTGGAACAGATGAGAAGATGACCGGACTTAATAGTCAAAAGTTAACTATAAACACACGCAAACATTCCGTCTGCTTTTTTTTTTTTTTACCTAATAAACAAACAAACAAAAAAAACTCAAACTCCATAAGCTGTGGTTTGAAAAGTGAATGTGGTAAGAAAAAACAAAACAACATTCAAACTAACCATGTTTACTGCTACAGGAGCACAAGCCACGCCCCTGGGGGCGGGGCACACAGTATATGATATTAGAGAGCGCTTTATTAGGACAATCGTGAAGTTTTAAAATATATAAAATGAAAATACAACGGTACCACCATTGCGGCATACAAACGCAATTATGAATTTTTGCCTTAAGAACTGACATTTTTTTTGCCTCAGCATACAAAGCATTTTCAGCATACAAATCAAACGCTGGCTAAACTGCTCATCCGTCAAAGTTTGTGTCAGTGGAAAGTTGAGAAAAGCGAGTTTAAGTATTTTTTGTGGGTTTTTTGCATTTTGTGCAAGTGTTCGTGAAGACGCAGCACCATGGGGTCCCTAAAATGTTATCGACGACGGTAGCAAGAAGAAAAGGTGCAGAGAGGAATCATAAATTAAGGTTTAGTGAGGTTTAATGTCTATTCATTTGATAGTTTACTTAATTTCCATGTGTTTTTTTAAAATGTTTTGATTGTTTTTATATGTAAAAATATGATTACAGTGTTGGAAATTGTTAATATTAGTAATATTTTTGGTTGGCTGGAACGGATTATCTGCATTTACATTATTTCCTATATGAGAACATTGTAATACGAACTCGCCTCTGGAATGGATTAAATTCGTATGCCGAGGTAACGCTGTATTTTATTCAGCTCTGGTATTCAGGAACATCCTGGGACAAAAAGCTACTTAGATTCCACTTCATCTAAAACGCACAGAACGCAAGGGTGTAAAATATCCGGCTGTGAGGGATCTCGCTGATTACGGCTCCAGCTGATTAGAACCTGAAGTCAATACTGAAGACATGAGTGGAATGATGAGGATGAGGATAAAGTGCTGAAAGGGTTTAAAACTGGATCATCTCGATCGGACAGATCCCAGAGGATCCGTCGTATCCCAGCGCTCCCGAGCTCAAACCCTCAGTAGTTACTTTCACATACGCCACTGATTTGCAAACCACACGATGCAAATGTCGGAGAGCTCGTCTCAGGGTGACGACCTAAAAGCCGTGCTACAAAACGCTCGGGTAAAAAACGCCTTCACTTTAATAATATATTAAACACACTGATTCACTCGTTTCTACCTTTATACAGGGCAAATCCTAAGACTATTTAAAACAGTCCCTTTCCTTCAATCCATCAATCATCTATGCGGGGCCTGGAGCCCACCCTTGGGACACAGTGTGGGGGAGGGGGACAGTGTGGATGGAGTGCCATCCCAAAACACTAACCAGCCTTACAGCACACTGCCGGACAAAACCAGAGAACCCAGAGGAAACCACACACAGACACCAGAGACGCGATCAGAACCTCCATGGTACAGGAAAATCTGACCTTGGTGTTATGTGATAGTCAGGGTGTTGATGCATCATAAAATACAACAGCCAATCATATTTCTTTATGCCAATACACGGCCATAAAAGTGTACCAGTTCACTGGAAAGAGTAGGGGTGGGGCTTGTGTCTAGTTTGTATTTATATCCAGCAAATATAATTTATATGAATCTGTAACATTGAGTGATTTCATTAATTAGCGTATAATGTACTAGAAAGTGACCTTTTGGCCTTTTGTAAACTCCCGTGGCACGGACATTGGCACCTGACGGGCATTCGGGCATGTGGAGGATACTCCATCACCACGGCAACAGGACAAAACACAAAAAAATAAACTGCAAGGGAAAAACATGTCAGTGTGTCCTGCTGCTACGCAAAACAATGTGCACCGTACAAACAAATCTACAACCACAAAATACCAGAGCAATCTGTTTTCTTTTTATTAGATCACCATGCCGACGGGCTTCAGCTCGGTAGCCACTAAATTACTGGTTCTTTCTTTCTTTTGAAGGATGGACGAGACACCAGAAATGTTATACCATGGTGTTTGGAGGTGTTTGTTGAAATCTTCAATACATGATTAGATCAGATAGAGCTGTTAGAAATACAGAACTGGATATACACACGGTTAGTTTAATGATATTCAACTAAAAGTCGAGAAAAAAATTCTGATTCTGTAGAGAATTCTGATTATATTCCAGGAAATTACAGCGGTACCTCGGTATACGAGTACGATCCGCTCCGGAGGCGTATTGTGAAACGCATTGTCCCATAGGAAATCATGTAAATGCAGATAATCTGTTCCGGCCACTATTACCAATATTACCAATTTCCAACACTATAATCATATTTTTGCATATAAGAACAATCCAAAACATTTAGACATAGACATGCAAATGAAGTAAAATATGAAATAAATCGACTTCAAACCTCACTTAACTTTAATCTATGATTCCTCTCGGCACCGGCTGCTTTAAAAGTCAAACTGAAAGTTTTTTTTCTTCTTGCTAACATTCTTGGGACTTATGGTGCTGCGTCTTCACTAAATCTTATGTAAATTATTCCTTTAGAATTGGAACAAAATCTAAAATAAACATTGAATCTGGACGAGCTGCTCTTTATTCCACTCTTTATATCACTGAGGACGACGGGAGATAAACTGGCCGCCGTGTTCGGGTCTCCTCAGCTTGACGGACCTCTGAGACGGTGTCCCCCCACACGGCGGGGGAGGGTCAACCTTAAACGAGGGAAACGCAAAGATGTTGCCATGACGATGTGCGATAGCTTGGGAAGAAAAATGGTTCGGTGTTTGAAAGATCAAGACGATCTAGATTTGCATCAGAAAGCTCACACACACACACACAAACACACACACACAAACACACACACACCACATCCTGCAACGATAAGTTTTTCCTTCCTGACCACAACAAACACCGCTGCGTATAAGTATAAATAGCGCTGACCCTGGGGTTACCCATATCCGATGTTTATATCCAGTTATCTCCTGTCACACACACACACACACACACACACACACACCAGAAGCTTGTCCTCATGTCATTTGTATACACACCTTATGATTTGACTTGTATGACGTAAAGTTGTAAAAGTAAAATAATCTAAACTCTCACACAGACAATTAACCATTTGGTTGACAATTTCCTAAATTACCCACAATGCCTTTTGAAGGCCCGGTGTAGTAGCGTTAATTCTGCGAGTTCGACCCGGCGTGTGACGAGACTGACGTGAACATGTTCCGGGATGAAGATGTATTTTAAATGCACGCTGCAGGGAAACGAAGCTAACGTGGCTCACGTCAAGTAGAAGGAAAGAAACCACACGATTTTGCTTACAGCTGAAAAAAAAAATCTGTATTTATATTAAAGCCTGAAGTGAAACTTTTCCTCCCATTTACACTGAAAAGAGACACGACGTCTGAGATGGCCGCCGCTCTGACCCCTCGCTCCCGCTCACGGTGCTGCTAGTGTGGATGACAGGCTGCATAATGAGGCGATGAACAGAACAATCAGCTCGGGCCTGTTCAAAAGGAAAGAGGACGAGGAGGGGGGGGGCGGGAGGGGGGGGGTCCTGGGGTGGTGAATGATGGTTGAGTAATTAACAGGAGAGGGGGTGGAGAAGAAGCGTGGGAGTGTGTGTGTTGGGAACATGTGTGTGTGTGATGAATCGGAAGTACGACACACGGCCTTTCTCTCGAGTCGCACTTGAACGCGGGATGATAATGAGGTTCTGAGGACGAGGCCGCGGTCTAGTGGCTCAGACCGTCAGACCGTCTGGTGGCTGAACCGTCGCGGCTGAGAGTGCGGGGAAAAAGTGGACATCGATAGGGTGTCGTGTCCGTGACTCCTATGTTGCCATAGAAACGAGAACGTATTTCTTTTTGCTCTCCTTGTTTTACGGCGGTTGGCACCCAGTAACTCGCAAGATCTGCGTCTTGTACCGTAGCCTACGAGGGATATCCGCGGCGTGAATATTGCTAAACATGTAACGTGCAGCTGTGCTACTTTTTCCGAATGTTCTTCATCATCTTTCGACCGATCAGAATCCGGAATCCGGAATCCGACGCAGCTTTCGCGGAGGACAATAAAACCGCTTCAAACGTTTTAAACCGCTATGACACGTTCACCTTTACACGTTTATTCAGAGTGAACAGATGCGACAAGTCATTTCTTTAAAACTCTTGTCTTTTAACTGAAATTCTGTGACTTTGACCTCTGATCGACATCCAGGAAAATAAAAAGGATTAAAAACGGGTACAGCGAGTACAGATATCGATTTGATTTACTGTTTAAACGTTTTTCATTTCTCGTCCTCGCTGCCATAAATAATACCAGCATCACTGAACAGTTTAACAACGGAATATGATTAGACCATCTCTCTCTCTCTCTCTCTCACTTCGAGTGTATCCTCAGACGTCCACGATGACATTATTGCTACAGCGTTACTGTTCCATGGTGCAGACGGTCACACGTGCGAGAAAAGCGAGTGTCGTCTCTGCGCGGTGATTCGGCGTGGGAGGCAGCGTCTCCTCATGCACTTCAGAAAAACCTGAACTAATCGAGGCAGCGGCTGCAGCCAGCGTCACTGATAATAGTAGAAGATGTAAAAATAAAGCAAAGTTCACAACGTTTCCATAGAAACAAGACATTTCAGACAAAAAAAAAATCTGTGCCGAGTAAAGAGCTTCCGAGGCTGCAGGATGAGACGCGCCATCACATAGTGATAAAACTGTTCCTTTATTTGTTTACCTTTTTTTTCCTTTTATTGCATTTCTTTGCTTTTTTCCTTCACTAACTTCTTTATTCTTCTTTCTGTCTTTTTTCCTTCTTTCTCATTATCATTTCCTTTTATTTCTTATAAATTTCTTTGTTTCATTCTTCACCTTTCTTTCTTACTAAATTTGTCTTCCCCTACATTTCTTCTCTTCTTTTTTATTTTAAACTTTGTCCTTTCTCTACGTTCTTTCTTATATATTTTTCTTCTCACATTTTTAGTTATTTTTCTTACATCCTTTCTTGCTTAACCTACTTCTTTTTTTTAATGAATTAAGATAATTTATCATAGACAAGAACAAAACAATACTGATTTTACTCATAGACTATAAAATATTATTTAAATCTGTAAATTTATAGATTTTAAAATTAAATCTTTTTT
Source organism: Clarias pachynema (assembly GCA_030014365.1). Lineage (NCBI taxonomy): Eukaryota > Metazoa > Chordata > Actinopteri > Siluriformes > Clariidae > Clarias > Clarias pachynema. The sequence goes on along the minus strand of JAQMYL010000014.1, from coordinate 23,346,030 downwards.
CTCAGTGCAATTTTGTTCTTTTTTCTTTATGGCAAAAATATTTCGATCTTTTTATTATATCTTATCTATAATGTTTAGGTCACAGACAGTCGTTTAAGCACGTTTCTGCATATCATACTGTGTTCATGACATAAAAATTTTTTTTTAATTAATGATGTAAAAACTAAAACTATCATATAAAAATCTGTATAAAATTTTCATCTTAAACCAGTGCTGTTGGAATAGTAACGCTACTGTTGCATCACAGAGAAGTGTTACACTTCATCATGATAATGTTTCTCTCATGGATTCCGTAATGACACCAGTTTCTGATTTTCTGAGTAAACACTGCTGCATAACGTAACGCCGAATTTTTGCGCATCAATAAACCGAGATCTGTCTATATACTGTAGTTCCCTGCTACACTAATGTACTTATCCCAGAGTCAAAAGGTAGAAAGTTTTCTCAGTACTGAGAAAAGAGCCGGTCTGATTCACGTCTGAAACACCGGCCTCCCAGGAACTCCTTGTAGAAATGGCTTAGAGCGACTTCAACCCTGTACAGGGGATGTGGCAATAACTTCTTTAAAACGTTCGCACGGTTCAAATGTTTTACCGCGGCTCATTTTACGGAGTCTCATCACCGCACTGTGCTCGAAGTCTTCTGGAAACGTCAATCGCCTTCACACACATGAAATTTCATCACAAGTCCCTGTTTGACTTGAACGCCCCTCGTAGTAATGGAGGTGTATTTCGAGACGCATTTATCTGCCTCCTGAGCACTGAGACTGAATCTTGGCTCGGGTGCCGCCGGTCGACAGAAATAGACACAGGGTGTAAAATCCTGCTGATTGGTGGAGTAGCACGGCTGCAGCGCTTCCTGAGGACATCTCCCAACACGCCGTGCCCATGCTAACCGTATTTTTACGTGGCTCACGTATGTCGTGGTTACCGGAAGGCGTATGTTAGGGAAAAAGAGAAGGCAGTGAAGGATCAGGAGTTGGTGTGGGAGGATAAAGTGAGTGTTTATACAAGTGTGTTGTTATTTTGGAGAAATACAGACATGGTGTTGGATAGAGTCCCGGCGATCACGCTAGCAAAAAATGAGCATCACAGTTTCCACAATTCCGTGCGAATTAGTTACGCAGTAAAGCTTCGACTCTCCAACTGACTCTCCAAATGACTTTATTTGACTCCCCAAATGACTCCCCAAATGACTCCCCAAATGACTCCCCAAATGACTCGCCTTCCTCAGTCCTATCTGCAGTCAGGTTCCAGTTTTCTGTTTCGAAGCAAATGTTTTGGCACCTTTCTAATGTTTACATGTTTAGTGTAAAGCAATCAACACACATACACCTAGTGTATAAGTATTGGCACCATGACTGCATACATTCTTAGTGCATAAGTATTGGCACCTGCCTAGTCCATCCATGGTTAGTGCAGGTATACATACACAAGTGCATAAGTATTGGCACCCGGACGTGCATCCATAGTCTATTAGATTTAGATTCGGTTAGATTTAAATATTTGATGAATAAGTATTGGCACCTGTCTAGCGCCTCAGTGGTTAGTGCATGTATACATTTCATGTATACATATCTAAATGCATAAGTGTTGGCACCTGAACGTGCATCTGTAGCCTATAAGTATGGTTAGATCATAAATATTTAGTGATTAAGTATTGGCACCCGCCTAGTGCACCAATGATCAGTGCATATAACCATTTCGTGTACACATATCTGACATATAAGTATTGGCACCTGCCAAGTGCATCCATGGTTACTGCATATATACATTTCATGTATACATATCTAAATACATAAGTGTTGGCACCTGAACGTGCATCTGTCCTCTAAGTACGGTTAGATACTAACCAAATAGATACCAAATATTTGGTGCATAAGTATTGCCACCTGCATAGTGCATCGATGGTTAATTTATAAATACATTTAGTTCTTTCATATCTGGTACACAACTATTTGTACGTGCATACGCGTATAGTGAATATGCATATTTAGGTCATACATAATTACAGTATTGGCACAAAATCAGCACATATGTCCAGTGTATAAGTATCTGTACGTGTGATGATAAAAACATATGGATCCGTTTGTATACAGTACGTTTAACGGTTAAATCTAGTGCCTAAGAACCGGCACATGTAAAATGTGGAAGTGATTTTTAGGTTTAATGTGTATTATGAATGTATGAGTATGTGAGTGTGTGAGTGTGTGGGATGAGCATCAAATGGCTGAAACTAGGTCACATGTTTTACCTGCTGCTGCAATTTTTCTTGCTTTTATTTTTCCTCTTGGAGCCGTCCCTGTCTTTGTGGCTGGTGAACGGTAACATTGAGGCATACCCGTGTTCTGCTTCTGCAAAAATAGACACATGGACGAATAAATAACCTAAATTTTAAAATAATAATAGTAATAATAATAATAATCAAAATATGGCCGTGCTCTAAAAAAAATCCTGTCGTGCAAAAAAATGGGAACGGTCAAATGTCTGTCTTAAAAAAATAAAAATTAGGAAAGAAAAAAAAGGGTGAATGTACTGCTTTTGGGTCAATGATGTCATCTGAACTGGAGTAAACCCAAGAGCCCAAACCACAACACATCCAGGAGGAGGGAGAGGAAGGAAAGAGGGAGAAGGAAAAAAAGAGTGGGACGACAATGATGATGATGATGATGAGCTAGGAAAACCTCCATCAGGACTTAAAATATTTTAATCCCACGATTATCCCAGCAAAAAAGCATGCACACACACACACACACACACACATCCTGGTATGCATGAGAATGCATGCAAAGCTCAGAAAAAAAAGCAGGGGGAAAACCACGTGATACTTGCAAATGAACCACAACAACAACAAAATGTACGCAAAAAACAACAAAAAAAATCTTATGCATTGCAATCTCAGATAAAAGGGTTACATTAGGAAACGAAAACGAACACGCACGCGCGCACGCACGCGCACACAGAGCGCGTGCATGCATGCAAACCCCCCAAAAAAATGCATGCAATGCATTTAAGTAATAATAAACAATATATTTTTTAAAGTGTTTTTTTTTTTTACCTCTTTCTCTACGATCAAGATACTCAGCAGCTTCGATCAACATCTGCACCATCCCGATGGCGGCCATGTTCAACAATAACAGCAATATTAAAAAAAAAAAAAAAAAAAGATAAGAAAAAATATGTACTAAAATATAAAAATGAATGACGTAATGGGGAAATGTTGCTGTGGTTGTCTCGCGCGCGTCCTTGTAGATTAAAGGAGGAAAAACATATATGTATGTATAAATAGGTTTATTTATTTATTAAAAAATAACTAAAAAAAGAGGGGGAAAAAAACAAAGCTAGCTCAGTGACAGCATTGATGGGGGGAAAAAAGTGTTTTTTTATATATATAAATAAATATACCAGGTGTTCCCCAGGTGATGTGTCAGTGAGCCAGCTTTCTGAGCTTGTGTTATTATAATTATAATTATTATTATTTCCGTTTTTAAGAGACAAACTAAGAAAAGGGTGAAAAACTAAAACAAAAACAAGCAGCCGAAAAAAAACGAATGCACAAAAACGGTTTAGTGCAAATGAAAAACAAATTTTTTTTTTTTAAGATAAATTTGTGTATTTTCCTTCTTCTTCTTGTAAATCCTCCAAGCTGTCAGAAACAAAAACAAGCCCTGACAGCAGCAGCTTAGCTCAGGATTGTTAATAATGTATTCAATTAGTTAAAGATTGCAAATCCTTGTTAAAGATTTCCCCCTTTTACAGTCTTAAAATTAATTATTTTTTATAGATATAGATATATAAAAATAAACAATAACTGAGCTGCTAGTTGATTCGAAAAGTGAAAAATAAAAACAAACACAAAGTGCCAGACTCTGTGCACAAAAATATCCTCAAGTCGTAAACTCAAATCAACTAATAACACTAGGTTGCATTATCAATAATCATTTATTGTTATAATTATTGTTTTATTTTAAAAAGCGCAGCTAGCTGAATTCTTATCTCTCTCTTTCTCTCTCTCCGGCAGCTGAGACGGCTGCGAAGCGACTGTCATATTATCCCCTCGCTCCACCACCGGCTCGGTCTCAATCACATCCTCGGTCCCTATTCACGCGCACTACCTAGGCCCCAACGTAACGTTAACTTCTGTAACTTCAACGAGTTCACTATTTATAATTTTGGAACGCGACCGCAAACCGCGCTGCTATTGGGTGACGCGAGTCAGGAAGCGGGTTCCCTATTGGTCAGCAGCTCCTGTCATAGAAACCAGAGCCGCACGTGACCACAAGTCCGCTTTGCTATTAATCAAACGCTGTAGAATGGAGGTAGAATAGAAATGATTTTGGTAAGGTTTTAATCAGAAGTAAGGTTAAAACACGAATGGTGTAGTTATTGCTGTTTATTTTAGTCAGAAACGCTTCGATTTGTTGTTCAATCGCTATTGGTCGCCCCGCGCGAGCACGCTCCCGTGTGATTGGCTGAAGAGCAGCAACACCCCCGGAAGTCAAGCGTAGCCACGCCCACGCTCCTCTGCACATGCTGTTTTGCAGAAACATGACTTCTCATGTGATGTCCATTATCTACAACCTACAACTATAACATTGTGCTATAAAGTATTCAGCTCAATGCTTACATTTTAATCTATCCGTGAATGTCCTTCATATGGAATATGTATTAGCAATAAATGTAATAATTTAATATGTGACTGACATTAAAAATAGAATCCAAAAATAACTGAAATGATTCGATAAAGTGCAGTGTGTGTGTGGGCATGTGTGTGTGGATGTAAATAAAACTCTGGGTGGATTTGTTCTACATCATATAGAAAATTACAGTATATTTAAACACCAGAATTATTTAAATAATAAAAAAGGTGCAAACATTAATTGCCACATTTTATTCAAAGTCAGGAAATCCGTACATGTATGTATACTATAGATATATAACAGTAACAATATTTACGCATGTAGTATTAACAACACAAACAAAAATTAAAATATACACATGATGGAAAAGAAAAAGTGAAAAAAGTTAGAGATCCATCTTCCATTAAGCGATGAAGTCCAGAGGTCTGTTGAAGCCACCTTTCCTGTTCATATATTGCCTGTGAAAGAAAATATGATTACATCATTGATCTCCTCTCTGCACCAACATATTACATCATTGTCAGCCAATGAGAGCCTTTGTCTCTGAGCTTGGAAATGACTCTGGATGTGATTGGCCGGCTGGACCGAGGAGCTGCTGCTGCTAATAGAGCAAGTAAACAACACGGCATCTCCTCAGCAGCATGCGGATGGAAAAAAAATATAAAACATGTGCCGACATCTCGGCGCGTCATGGGAGCGTGAAAGGGGGCGAATTATAGAAATTTAGAGCTGTTTTTATTGCATTGAGATTTATTTCACAGGAAAATATTAAAACATAACCTGTTCTAATTAAACCAAAGCCAGCAGATGTGCATCTATTCTGATTTTTCCTTTTCTACGCCAACACCTCCATTTTATTCAAACTACACTTTACATTTCACATGTATATTTTTATTTATACTGTATATATCATTATTATACATTTATATACTGTAATCATGGTTTTCCAAATAATTGGTACAACCATTTCATCTGACATTAGTTATGTTTATTTTCTTATAACCTTTTCTCGTACGGTTTTGAGACGGGATTGTAGTCATGTTTTTAGACTGAACAGACTACAGTAACGTTTGTGTTATTATTTCTTACTATTTATAGTATTTTAAATCAATGTGTTTAAATTACATGGGGTGTTCAAGTCAAACTGGGACTTATAATGATGTTCCTGATCATTATATGTTCCTGAGCTCGACAGCCCCGCAAACATTTAGTGAAAAATGTTTGCGAGTGCTCTGGGTATAAATAAACACAGTGTCTCAAATCACGTTCATGCAACTTATCATTAGAGATCGATAGATTCCCGACTCCAGAATGTTTTCCCCAATGGAGAGTTAGTGCTTCAATGGGGGGAAAAAAAGGAAATACGCTTAAATATAACAAAGAATTTGTGAATCAGTAATCCGGATTTACGGAGATACGCGAGTGAGTGTGTGAACAAAGATGGACATGTAGCAAATCTGCACTGCTTTTCCTTTTCATGCATGCACTGTTTGCTTTTCCTTGGGGACAGGCTTTAGCGTTGGGGCGCCAAAACTTAAACTCTTGCACATGAATGGAATAGTATGTTATAGTATAGAGTCTTATAACGAAACCACGTACCTGTACTTCCGCTTCTGAGTGACGTTGATGGCGTGGGCGTTAACAGAACCGTCCACCTTCTTGCCCTGTGAAGAGAGAAATAAATAAATAAATGAAATAAACGCTTAATTAAATATTATATATAAGCAGGAGTTTATTCCTCAGATTAAAGGAGTTGAGAGTTAAACAACGTGACATGAAACAATCGCACACACTTGTGGTGTTTAGCACAGCCTCATGGTCGATCATAGATTTCACACACAAACACACATCACCATGGTGTGCGTGTGTGAGTGTTTGATTAGCCGGAGCTGTCCGATACAGCGTTATGATAATTAAAAGACATTTTCAAACATGATGTGTATTATGATATACAGCAAACTTCATACCAAAAGTTGTTGCTTTTAAAATACATTAAGAGGAAAAAACCTTTGTGGATAAAAAAAAATAAACAATTTGATTTATTACTGACAAAATCATTGTCGTTTATTTTAACGTACAAAACATCTCCTGATCCTCACAGCATCTCAGTAAAGTGTAAGGTGAGACCGCACCATGACGTTAACGGTATAATTACGCCCCCCCCCCCCCATCCCCCAGACGACACGTCTCCTCGATGTTTGCATTGACTCGGTGCAGGACAGAGGAAATGGACGATACAACCACCAGCTGGAGATCTTGTCTCACGGCGCCATCATGTGGTCATCGTTAGCAACGTCATTTCCAGTGCCTATCCAATGTTCAGTTCGATTTTCACATCGAATCTACCGAGGTGCACGTGGAGCTGAAAACGTCCTCGTAAAAAACGTCGTGAGGTGCAAAACTGTAAACCAACAGCATGAGGTAATTGTACTACTTTAAAAAAAAAAAAAAAAAAAGACATTTAATATTATAAATACAGAGCCAGCCAAAAAAAATTTATAAACACTACAGGAAAAGAAAAACCTGATAAATATTTTAATGCTAAATTTATTGCTATACATTTTATGTTAAAATTATGATAATATTATTAAAATTATAGTAAAATAATATACACCATACTACTTTTAATTTCCTGGAGTGTGTATACATTTGTACGGCCGATTTGTCTTTCTGTTGGTTCAAAGATGAAAGTATAATCTCAGCCTCCAGCATATTTGTCCTCAACCATGGCGTATGTACAATAGCATGCAGCCGCGCCACAAGTTAATGTAAAGTATGTCTTATTTAGGAGGAATAAAAATATCAAAATATCAAACTACTGGGTCGGTCACGTTTCTAAATAAATGCATAAAACAACTAACAATCAAATAAATTGAGGTTTATCGACACCAGCAAGTGATGATCAATGACTCTCTGATGATTTCTTTCCAAAACGGCATCCATTCACAGCTGGTCGACTGATACTGATACACTCGCATGGTGCCTGTGAATGTTCATGGATCGATACGCATCAGCTAGTCTTCCCTCCACTGGTATTAACCCACTCACTCTGTTAGTCTAAATGTTTCAAAACGAATGAGAGCATGACGTCTTAGTGAGCATACCTTACTGAAAACACTTTCATAATTTAATTGGAATTAACATATTAGGTTTCTTATTCAAAGCATGTAATATACACCAAGCTCAAACGGATACACGTGTGCATCACTGTGACGCCTCGCTCTCACCTTTGAAGAGTCGAAGGAATTGAATCCCATCATCTTCATCATCTCGATCTCCTCTTCTGTTTTACCCTGCATGTCCTCCGCTGTAATACACACAATATATATCATCATCCTGTTTATCTCCTGTTGTCTGTTAAAGACACACCCCCGCACAGACCCACCTGATATCTGATGGACCTTCACAGGCTTCTCCTTGGAATCTTTGCGGTCGTCCTCTCGCCTGTCCTTCTGCCTGAGCGGCGACAGCGAGGATGAACGGTGTCGCCTCGGAGACCTGCGTTTAAACACACACAGATGCGGCTGGATTAGCAAAGAAATAACACAAGTGTAATAAAGTGTATGTTTCCTACGGTGAAATACTCCTCAACAAAGTCTTAGATTTGTAGTATATTTGGAAATCAATACGGGCCAGAGATTAAAGCTAAACGTAATAGTTTCCCTGTCTGACATTGGCATCATTTTACCCAGATGAGGATGGGTTCCCTGTTGAGTCTGGTTCCTCTCAAGGTTTCTTCCTATTACCATCTCAGGGAGTTTATCCTTGCCACTTTCGTCCTCGGCTTGCTCATCAGGGACTATCTGACCATTTTGATTCATACACATTCACATTTCATACAATCTTAAATAATTATCTTGATTGTGTAAAGCTGCTTTGCGACAATCACAATTGTTAAAAGCAAAGTTTTTTTTTTAGACAAATAAAACTGAATTTAATTGAATCATGGCAATGTTACTGGAAAAGCAAGACTCGTGTCTTTTGCCATTGTCTTCATCCACCACCACACTTTTGCGCACCCACGTCATAAGTCGATGAAGATTTTTCTTTTGTAGCCCCCCTCCAAAAAAAAAAAAAAAAAAAAAAAACACCTGTAAATATTTTTATGTTGAAACTTGAAGCTGTTTAGGTTCACAAGCAACAATATGCAGACCAAAAGTGCCATTACTTTTGCACAAACATGGAACATATTTTGAATCTTTCCGACACTTGAATACAGGTTGCTTTAAAGTTAGAGTTGCTTTGGTTTAAGTGGCTGATTACAGTCAGTCGCATGTTTTCCACTGAATGTAACGTGTCTCAGACTGCACTAAACAAGAATGCACGCTGCCTGTAAGCTATAGTAATAAGTAAATGACTTTTATTAAAGTAAGTTTAATAAAAGTCATTTACTTATTACTAATGAGTTAAGACCTTGTTTGACCTTGAACAGAAATAAGATCCATAAGATCTTTGAATATTAAGTTTGAGGATCTGTGCACTACACTATACCTTTTCCCTCTGACATTTATCATTTATTTGTGTTTTTTTTTTGTTGTTGTTGACAGCTTGTCTGCTCTCTTTTGTTTCCCCAAATACCAGAGTAAATCAGGACCATAAAGAGAAAGACATTTTTTTCTCCTTGTCAAACTATTCTCTAGTTAGCTAATATCCGATATGAGTCGTATCTGACAGTGATGTCTAGACCTAGAGATGGGGGGAAAAAATTAATCAATTCAGCTATGAATCACAATTACTTTGTGTGGCGATTCATGCATCTCCACACTGACTCCAAAATCAATTAAAAAAAAACCATTCTACATTTATAATGCAGTCGATCAACCAGTGAGCAGAACTGTCTGGTTTTCAGTTTGATCGGCCCTGACCGGCCGATCAGCTTCAGATATAAATGATTCTGTACCGAGTGCAGAAACTTGAGTGGCGCAACAGATTTATCAAAAATCGTATGTGTTAAAACCCTTTGGAGAACCCTTTTTCTCCAAACGTGCACCCAGTACACACAGGTACACCAAAACACTGCAGGTGCTAATTAGATGAAAATCACATGCTCATAGCCACTCAAACTGTGGGGTTACTGGCAAGTTAAGTTTCGAGACTTTGCAGTTTATTACAATTTCTTTATAATCCTACAGGTGGCGCACTCTAAAGTAGTGCATTTTTATAGTGAGTGGTAGGACTGAATAATAACGCAGAAATGTCCCTCTGTTGTGACTGACGCTGTTTGTCAAGTTTATTTCAAACCTAGAATTTGGTGACATCGCGCATCATGTCACGTGACTATGGTGCCTCACCTGGATCGCCGCCTGTGCGGTGAGCGCGAGCGGCTCCTACGTCGGTCGCGGTCTCGAGACCGTGAGCGCGAGCGTTCTCGCTCACGTTCCCGCTCTCTGCGCCTGCGCTCTCGGTCCCGGGAAGACGAGCGCGAGCGGCGTCTCTCTGCGAAAACAACAATGTTAAATGTTAAAAACTCAAAACCATTAAGTGTATAAACATTAGGTTAACTAATGGTAAAATAATGTAACTCAAACGCATTAAATAAGTATCACATTACATGAGCACTTCAAACGATCTACTTATCTAAGTGTGCGCGAGCGTCTTGCTGCTAATCCTGATAGCAACCTCAGAATAATTATAATAAAATAAACAATTATAAGCATAAAAAGCAACCCCGACCTCGTCGTGGAGGCGACCTGCTCCTGCTTCTCCCCATCGTTTTCAATTACAGATTTTAATCCGTTTATTTCAGCCCGCAGTGAAAATAAGCTTGTTGAAATTTCTCGATGTAAACGTTCACCCTACGCCATTTTCCACTTAAGCGCGCGACAAAGAGCATCCTCCGAAGGGAAACAGCAAACCGCGGCGTCTTAGTTCCGGGATAACAGTTCCGACCTGAACGTGTTCCATCACATTAAATCGAGAAGAAGAACAACAACAAAATAGCGTTAAAAGCAAATTACTTCATACAAACATTTACATATTTATGATAAGTGGAAAAAAACACACATCTGCATTTAATTATTTTGTTTAACCAAATAAAACCTAATTTAGTTCAGTGTTATTTTTAAAAAGTTGTATATTGATATATTGATATACTGTATGTATATATGTGTGTGTGTGTGTGTGTGTGTGTGTGTGTGTGTACAGTACTGTGCAAAAGTCTTAGGCACCATATTATATGCTGTACCTATTTTGATATATATGTTTATCATGTCTGCATAATTATGTACAAAATCATTCAGTATTTCCATATATAACTTAAAAGTTAATAAA
>JAQMYL010000014.1:23278219-23293253 GCA_030014365.1 Clarias pachynema | reverse complement strand
TAAACTTTAAAGCACTTTTTGTAAGTCGCTCTGGATAAGAGCATCTGCCAAATGCCTAAATGTAAATGTAAATGTATGAAATGTGAAAAATGTGTATGAATCAAAATTATCAGATTGTCCCTGATGAGACATCTCAGGGCGAGAGCGGCAAGGAAAAACTCCATGAGATGGCAATATGAAGAAACCCTTAGGAAGAGAAACCAGGCTCAACAAGGAACCCATCTTTATTTAAGTGATAACGGATAGCAGGGACTATTTTGCATCATACTGTTTGTTAGGTGGCTAGAAGTCTTTAAATTATCATGGAGTCCAGTTTCGTTATTTGAGGCTCATATACAATGTGGGAAATTTCAGATGCCACTTAAGATGAGATCAGTCTGCTATCATGCTGACATATGAGTGGAAACATAAGCGTTTGAGGGAGGAAAGGAGAGAATGAGATGACTGTCGCCCTCATAGTATAAAAGTCAGGGTAAGCGTTCACACGGGGGCCGTGTATAGATGGATGGATGGATAGATGGATAGATAGATAGATAGATAGATAGATAGATAGATAGATAGATAGATAGATAGATAAACTTATTAATCCCAAAGGGAAATTGTATAATTTTATAATTGTATTGTTTAGTGTTGACCAAGTACCGAGCCTTGTGGGACACCCGAGGAGAGTTTACATGAAGCAGATGTGGATCGCCTCCATGTGACCACAATCTTCTAGCTGGGAAGCTAACCATTGCCATGCCATGCCACATATTCCAAGGCTTGCAAGGATGCACAACAGAAGCTTGTGGTTTATCGTAGTAAATGCTCCTGAGAAGTCCAGGAACATGAGGACAAATGACAGCTTTGCCGATTTATCAACAATGGTTTTGAGGTTGTTCTGAAAGAGACAAAGAGACATTTGATCGTATACAATGCATTTAAGCATTTTAGACAGAAAAGAGAGAAGTGATATTGGCTGAGAGTTGCTGATGTCTGCTGCATTTCCAGGCTGGGTTTCTTGAAGATAGGGGTAACCCTGGCCTTCTTCAATGCAACAGGAAGGTAACCAGATTATATGGAATGGTTGATGATGGTTGTGGTGAAGGGGAGGAGATCTTGTGAGATGGCCTGGAGCATTGTGGTAGGGATTGGATCCAATGAACAGGAGGACGAGATGATGTGCTGGTTCACTTCTGATGCCAGGTTGGAAAAAGATGTACAGTACTAGTGAATGAGAAGGGGAGGCCTGAAATTGCACTGCAGGGGTTGGGGTGGGAATGAAGGTCTGGGAGATTTTTTCAGTCTTCCCATCATAAAAGGTGTCAAAGTCTTTAGGAGTCATGAAGGATTAAGTAGAGAAAAGATGTGGGGCTTACAAAGATCATACCATACACAGAGTTAAAGAAAATGGAATGAAGCACTTTATTTGAGGTATGTATTTTATTATATACTTCTGAACAGAGCAGCGCTTATTGGTTCAGGTCAGCAGGGTGACCTTAGAAAGTCTACCAGGCCACAGCCACTAACCATAAGCAATTGAAAGTAAGGACTCACTTATGTTGCAATTGAAAATATTGTAACTGGTGTGAATAAGGTATGATGAAATGGTTTGCAGGGATTGAGAACTGAGATTCTATGCTTCCCAAAACTATATTGTGTTATGATGTTGCTTGATGATTTGATGCTTAAAAATGTTTTTTTTTTTTTTTTTTTACCAACCCCATGAATCTTATAACTATGATTTAAATAGATACCTGGTCAAATATTGGTAGAATTAACAAGGAACTGACACTAGCAAGAAGTGAACATTAACAGGGAATGGAGCTACTGTATGTGTCTATCTAAGATGTCTATCAAACCTCAGGCCTTCTCCATATACTGCAAATCCCACTTGTTTCACAAATCTGATCTTTAGGACTGACTCGCCACAGAGTTATTTAAAACTGACCAGATTGGATTTACCTCCGTTTAGACTAGCAGCCCAAATCTGACAAATTGTCAACTTATCTGCATTGGTTGCTGTGGTAACAACACTCTGGGCCACCTCCTCTCACTTTGCTAATGCAAAGTGCTAGCAGACATTTCACTTTGTCCTCTGTCCAGGGACTATTGTTCTCCATTTCGATTGTAACAGGTTTGACCCATGTTGCACGGGTGGCACCATAAAGCACGGACACGAGGCGAGGTCTTACAGGTAAAAGGGTAATTTATTTAGGAAAAAGGGTAAGGAAAGGGTTAACGGAGGGAGGATGGAACGAAAGGGAAGGAAAGAATCTGCACGTGCAGGTCTGGTGGGCAGTGCCCCGCTGGCATACGGTGGACAGCGTTCAGAGTGGCAGCATGGGCCCGCATGGACAGCAGGTCCTGCCTCTGCCCCCCTTGCGCTGACTCTGCTCTCGGCAGATGGTCAGACCGGCCCCTCCCAGCTCTCTCTGTGGGCGCAACCTTAGATGGGAGTTCGGCTGGAGGACTAATTCCGCGGCCCTGCTCCCTCCCACACCTGCGGATAGGGGAGGCTGCCTATCTAGTGAGCTTCAGAGTGAGCGAGGAGCGATATTGATTTCGGCGCACGCCCATCACTGGCGCACACCGTGACACTATACAGAGGTTACGCCAGGCGATCTTCCTGAAAACATGGTTAGTTTAGTCTTATGGAAGATTCAAAGGTGCAGCTTTTAGATGATTCGCGGTAATAGCACCAAAAAGCAGAAAAAAGACCCACGAGGCCTCCTAAAGCAGAGCACATTAACATTACCTACCATGGATTCATGTTCTATACCATGTAAAGGTGTGGTTTTGAACTTCCTGGTCGAGTTAAGTGTGAAGTGATGGACAGTTTGAAATCTGATTTGAGCTGGTAGAGCGTCCTGACTGAGACATGTCTTTAGAAATCTGATTTGAATCTGATTTCAAACCACCTTTTGATGAGGTTCAGGTCAGATTTGCCAAAATCAGACTCAGTGTGCTGTTTAAACTACATGAAAGCAATCTTATTCCAAATTGATTTCAATCTGGAAATGCCGAAATTTGGATCTGGGCTAGCAATTGGATCTGAACCAGGCCCTAATTTAAACTTGCTTTGCGTTAACTCGTTAGTATACAGTAATAGGAAATTAAACAAAGAAAGTCCTCTATCCTTTCTCTTCTAAAGCATTCTTTTGAGACATCATACATAAAATTTTATTGTAGAAATATTCAAGAATATCTATTACACAAATAACACAATTTTTTAAAATCATAAGTCAGGTGTTGAACGAGTGCATCAGAGTTGAAAATGATAAGATGTTTTATATTACTTCATAATTTCTTCATAATTATATATATTTTCACAACCACACCTACAGTACACACACTCACCCATGTCTTTTTTTCTGGTTTTGCAACATAGTTACGAAATTCTATATCTAACAATTAACAAAAACAGAGCTACATAAAAGTATTGGAACAGCAAGGCCAAATCTTTTTTGTTTGCTCTAAACAAAAGACCTTTGGGTTTGAGACCAAAAGACAAACATAAGACGATAGATCAGAATTTAATTTACTGATATTCACATTAAAATGTGACAAACAACTCAGAACATGGCACCACTTTCATGGGTGTTCAAAAGTACTGGAACAGTTGCAGTAAATGTAAATGTATTAATTTGTAGTGCAGATTCTTTCAGTTGTTGTGTGTTTTTGGGGGAGGGGGGTTTCTCCCTTCAGTCTCTTCCTCAGGAGATGAAATCCAGTTGGGTTACGTCTGATCTAAAACATTCCACTCCCCCTCCCTCCGATTATGCCTTTTGTTGTGTTAATGGTGTTTTGGGTCGTTGTCTTGCTGCATGATGAAGTTTCTCCCAGTTAGATTAGATGCATGTCTCATGTACAGTATGTTTGCAGACAGAATGTTTCTGTAGATTTCGGAATTCATTCTACGGCTCTATCATGAGTTCCATCAGCAATAAAAAGTTTCCAGAATGTTCCAGTTGCATCAATGCAAGCCCAAGCCTTGACGCTACCGACACCATGCTTCACCCATCAGCTTAATTCTTTCTCGACACTTTGCCCCCTCCTTCTAGAATTTTTGCAAATCATCTTCTGATTTCCTGCTTCTTATCGCATTAAGTGAGTGCCATGCATCTTGTGACAACTTCTGCTTGTGGCAACTTCTGCTAGTATTACATGTTATCTAGATTGACATTACTGTACATCATGCCAATGCTTTTTTTTTTTTTTAACATACTGAGTCAATACAATAGTTCTTTCTGCTTATGACTAGATATGTAATCAGCTACTATAATATTTTTGCCCTATTTCCTTTGGTTTCTAAAATCAGTGTATTATGCTGAACTGAAGCTAGAAACCTTTTAATGTATATTTTCTTTTTTAAAATGTCATATATACAGTCAATGTAAGAGTATTTGCTTTTTTTCCTCTTAACTTGAGTGAGAAAAATGTTTACATGTTCAAAATTTTCAAAATTTTTGGTACATTTATCAAAGGATTTATTTTTATGAATAACTTGTACTGGACTTTATTCGAACCCCACCACCAATACAAGTGATGATATAAAAAGAAACAAATTGTAAAATAAGAAGAAAAGGAAAAAAAGATCAACTGGATAAAGTAGGGAAGTGCATTTCTTCTTCTTTAAAAAAAAAAAAAAAAAGCCCCTAAAATGTCAAATGAAACAATAAATATAAAAATCAAAACAGTACAAGTGAAAAGCAAAAATAGAAAGTTTTTTTGTATACAGTCAATATAATTATTTTGGATCTGTCTGTATACCACCTACACAGGAGGAGGTGAGTGAAACGACCACAGAGTAAACCAGAAGAGTCAAACAGATTTCCTGTCTGGAAATATCTCGCACCGTGGGTTCGGGTCATTGAGTTTGATGAGATGATTGCAGGAAAAGTGGGCGTTCTTTCAGAAACTGGCATGAAGTAGGTTTGGAATCTGATCGGATCAGCCGCTAGCTGACATCATGTGCCTGAAAATGTGCCTTGATGTTTCTGTTTCCAAAAAGCCATTGTGTCAGATATACAGTCTTCTGTGTGCTCTGTGCGCTACAACTTCCTTGGGATGAAAATTAGACGTGAAGCTGAAATCAGGAGGAGAGGTACCGTTGCGCAAAAAAAAAAAAATTCTGAGAAGTTAAGGTTTCCGAGTACAGGAAACTGAAGTCAGTGACTCTCATAAGATGGACTGAAGCCAGAATAGACGATGTGTCGGGCTGCACGTCTGCACTCATGCCCTGTCTTGAGCCGTAAATGTGACTGAGAATGAAAACTCATGTCAGGAGATATGATTAACCTTTTCCACACCAGCACCGAGTGAAATCACTTCTAGCACCAGCAGTAAGATTATCCACAGCTACTGGTCTGAAATCTGACAAAGTGTTTACTTTCTGATGAGCCCAAAACACCGTAAAAACACCTCTCCATATTCATCACCAGAAATATGCGACGAAATGAACGTTGTTTATTGTGCGGTGTTTTGTAATGTCTTTTTTTCTTTTTTTGCTCATTAAAAAGCAACAACTTTGTAAAAGCTTTCACATTTCAGTCCAGAGCATCATGAGGACTGAAGGAAGCAAAGCAGTAGGTTTGGAATCTGAACGGATCAGCCACCAACGGATGTCACGCGCCTGGGACCCGGGTTTGGCTCCGTGGCATCGTGTCTGGCTGGTCGCCCTCAGTTCGCACTCTGCATGAGCTTTAGTAGAAAAAGGGAAGGAAACTTTGGTTGCGAAAAAGTGCCGGGTTTCTAAACACAAACACAAAGCATTTTCGAGAAATACTGTGTGTGTGCAAACTACATCCTTCGAAACATCCACAAATAAGCTGATTGAGCAACAGAGGGTGCAGATGGTTGCGGTTTTCAAATTAACCAAAAAAATATATATATACAGTATTTTAAATGACATGTTTGTTATTGCTGAATTTGCAATAATATTCTAGTAATACGAGAAAATAATATCATATCTTATGAATCCAGTTGTTTTTTTTCCATCCTATTTTCATAAATTAATTTGATCAGTTGAGGTTTTTTGTGATTAAATATAGATTGCAACTATGATGGCCTCATATGACCTTCATGAACGAAATAACATTGTAAATCAGGGGCAGTCGTGACTCAAACGGTTAAGGCTGTGGGTTACTTACTGATCAGAAGGTCAGGGGTTTGAGCCCCAGCACTGTCAAGTTGCACCTGTTGAGATCTTGAGCAAGGCCCTTAAGCCTATCTCCTCCAGGGGTGCTGTAACCCGGCTGACCCTGCCCTTTGACCCCAGCTTCCTAACTGGGATATAGGAAAAAAATAATTTCACTGTGCTATAAGATACATGTGACAAAAGAACTGCAAATTATTTCAGTGGGGATTTCTAAAGTCTAAATCTAACTATATGCAGTACAGTTGACATACACTCATCACAAACATGAATGTCATGGCAATATTGGGCTTACAATGATTTCATGATAGACTTTAGCTGGTAGCTTCTCTTTGCAACATTAAAAGTGTGTGTGTGTGCCAACACTAATGGGATTGACCAATGGGAAAGTCCAAGGAGCTCAGTATAGATCTGAGAAAGTCAGGAACATTCCTCAGAGCCATTTCTGGACAGTTGCTCAGTTAAAGATCAGGTCAAACTATTATAGTTAAGAACCCAAGTTCCTGTTAGGTGGAGCCACTTTGCCAACGTCTGCCCCGTCAGCTGAGAGAAAACGGCCTTGGATGGTCTGGAACATCTCAGGAACCACCAAGACACAGCCTGCTATAAACTTGAAGCTGCTGGAACACCAGTGTCACTGTCTGCAGTCAAGCCAAGATAGTTTTACATCACCAGGAACTGAAAGGCGGCCATCCAAGAAAGAAGCTCCTGCTTCATAATGGTGCTAGTGGTGGCTCAGTTGGTTAAGGCTGTGGGTTCGACTGATCGGAAAGTTCAAGTCCCAGCACTGCCAGGCTTCCTAGGGTTAGGGTTAGGGTTAAGCCCTTGAGTGAGGTCTTTAGCTCTACCTGCTCCAGGCGCACTGTATCATTTCACTGAGCTGTAAGCTACATGTGAAACATAACTGAATTATATACAATATATATATATTATATATGTATATAACTGTACTGTAGATATACAAACTTTTTCTGGCACTGTTCTTTTTGTATATTTAATGTATTGTATTAGCTATTCTGTAGTTACTACACATATTCATGTTATATTATATTGGTTAGTAAAGTCTGGTTCCTCTCAAGGTTTCTTCCTAATGCCATCTCAGGGAGTTTAAAATTTAAGGTGTGCTTGAATAAAGTTTGACCACATGGACAAAGAAAAAGCCTTCTATATGAAACTTTTGACCAGCGATTTGTTTGGAGGAGTAAAGGTGCTCTTCAATCCCATGAACACTGTAGAAGCTGTTAAGCATGGTGGTGGCAGCATTCCAGTGGAACTGGGGGACGGAATCAGGAACAAGGAGGAGAATTCTTCAACATAGCCTTAAATCATTGAATAAAGTTTGAGAAAAGTGAATGTTCAAACAGGACAGTCATCTTAAACAGACATCAGAGCTGGCTGTGGAATGGATAAAGCAGGCTAATGTTAACCTTTATAGCAATTCTCTAAAATAACTTATTGAAAACTAAGCATTGTGTGATACTATGAGGAGCGTGAATATTAAGAGGCTTTGTGGCTGAGACTGTCAGGTCGGTGATTCCTCATGCTCAGATGTGACTAAATAAGCTGAGGCCGCTGATTTTTAAGGATTGAGAGAAACACCATCGCGGCTGCTCGAAGCACCTCAGAGTTGTGGAGTCACGTCATCCCTCAGTGTAAATCGGAATCACATCCGAATAGGGCTTTATTTCGTTTCCACCCTCACCCGTACACCCGGTCAGGCTGACATTAGGACTGTTTGTTCAGGCCCATGTGACGTGTCGTGAAATGCGACCCATCAGGTTCTTCCAGCTTTTGTACAGAATGCCTCTTTGCTGATTAGACACTTCCCGTGATCCTTGAACACACCCTCATGAAACGTTCACAACCCCTGGATGATAACTCCCACATCCACAGGCTCTTTACCTACCCGGCGTCTCGTTCCTGTTTCTCAAGCGTGAACGTTTCTGCATTATAACCGTGAACAGTTCATTATGTGGCGATTTACAGAAAGATAACATTTAATAAATGAGAAATTGAGTGCTAGCTTAAAGTGCTATCATAAATATCAGCCTGTGTTTTCTTTTATAAAATAAAGTAAAGCACAGGTTGTTATGCTGCAGAGTTTAGTTAATACGAAGGTACGTCTGCTTTATTTTTTTTTGTGCCTAGAGATACAGATAAAGATAACATTATAATAATTATATTACTGTATAAAGTTAATTTAAAAATAGGTAGTTTATGTAACAGCCTCAGCAGCGACCTCATTTCCCCTCTCGTCTGTTCCAAACACTCAGCATTCAGTATCAGCAGTATAACTAATCACCACCTGATCATCTGCACCTGTTTCTTCTGCTCGTTTTTTATGCTTGAATGATTCATAGGTCACTGTGTGTCTTAACAAACAACAAAAAACATTCTTCTGGAACTGCTCAGGAAGCCTGGAGAACTGCTCCTCAAGACTATATTAAACATATCAGAAAGTCTGGAGCTTTGGAAGCAAAATATGAAGAAATTAACGAGGGTGTTAAGACTTGTGTACTACATTTCACACCACAATACTGTATGTGCATTTCTTAGCAATATTAAGTATTTAAAGGTTTCCTACGGTTTTATTTTGTCCAAGTTCTACATTTCATATGTTTTGGATAAAGTATGTTTTTATTTCATTACATCGGTAGGGCCCGGGGTGACACGTGTGTGGGATCAACTGGAAACGTGCTATTTCTTATCTATGTGCTAAGACGCACATAGATTGATGGTGAGAGACAATAACTGCGGGAAATGTCAAGAAGAAAAGACAAGCATCAGAACATTACTCACAGCACTGTGTGTTCTTACTGTACAGTATACAGCCATACACTAAGGCTATCATTTATCCTGCATTGTATTAAAAGGAACCCTGATATGCCATGCTTACAGTTCATGCTATATTCATTTATCTCAGGATGTTCACAGGATGTTACACACAATATGGAGCAACACAGCCTTTAATATCATTTGTACCTCTTTATAGTGTGTGTGTGTGTGTGTGTGTGTGTGTGTACAAAGACTGTGTATCCTCAAACACTGGTATATCTGTAAATAGGGATTTCTTTAACAGTGTGTTTACTGCCAGTTCCAGAATTATTGGCACCCTTAATGAAAAGAAACACTTCCATGATAATTGTATGAATTCTGTAAATGTCAGAGAAAATGATTATCCTATTCTCTATCAAAAATAATTTTAAACAGAAAAAATACAATAGCTAAATTATTTTCTCCTCCATTATTTTTTAAATATAAATTTATATAATAATATAACTTTATAAAATATTAGATTATAAGAAAGCTTAAATTAAATGCTTTTAAAAAACATTAATAGAGTAACATATAACATTTGCACCAGAACCGGCAGCTTTTTTCCTCGACCATCACAATGCTAAACTCTACACTACACCATTAACCCAATTAAACACCTGACACCCTGTAACCTGTGATACATCTCACAACTCTATTAATCTGTACTTAATAGCGTTATTGTTACATTATATTTACTGCATTTATATGCTGAGTCTTGTTCCTCTCGGGGGTTCTTCCTATCGCCATCATGTTAAGGCATTGTTAAGAGTGCTATTTAAATAACATTGAGTTTATATACATACACTTATTTAACCTACAAAGTAAGTTACACAATGCCAATATAATTTACAGGTATATACACTACTATTTGCACTTCTAATAGATGCTAAACTGCATTTTGTTGCTGAGTACCCGTACTATACAATGCCAAAGTTCTATATATCCATCTATCCATCCATCTATCTATCTATGTATCTAGACATTATTTTTTAAATGTGTGTTTTTTTCAAAGGAAGGACTACTACACATAATTTATGTAGAAGATGGCTATTGTATTAAAATAACTGTGTTTATTGTTTTTTTGTTTTAATATATTTTTAATGAAACAAGACAAATAATATATAAAGGTAGAGTATGTATATAAAAATGTACATTATTATAATATTTTATAATATGATAAAAGAAAAAAAGTTTGGAAGCAAACCAGTCAGAAACGAAAGTAAAATATTGGTTTTCAAAAATTACATTCCTTTTTTTCTTTCTTTCAATTTGACTTCTTTCGTTTGTCTAATATATTATATTTTATATGATATACTTTTTATTTAACTTTACATTACACTATATTACATTTGGTTTTACTTTGCATTACATTATATTATATTGTATAATGTTTTATTTTGTATTACATTACTTTCCATTATATATTTAATTTTACTTTATGTTATATTATATGACATTACAGATGATGCAACTCTTTAGGCCTCATACAATTAGGGGGCGTCTCCTTCACGCACATACCCTCCCCTTAACCAATAGGAACCCACGAACATCGTGACGACAGAAATATGCTAATTAGGCGCGGACTAAATGGGAAGTGAGTAGTGCTGTGTTCCGACATCACGTAGTAGAGGCGCGCGCGCGTGGGCTTTTAACCTGAAGAAAGGGAAGAGTTTTAGGACCCGAGTTCTGAGTGTAGAGGGGGAAAAAGTTTTAAAAGCTTAATCAGAGAAGAAGAACCAGGAGAAAAGTTACTTAAGGTCAATTAAATTAAAGAAGAAGAAAGTCAAGCTACAGCAACAAGGAAGAAGAAGAAGAAGAAACCGGCAGAATGATAGCGTCGCATCTCCTGGCGTACTACGTTACTGAACTGCAGCATGACCAGGTTCAGAAGGTGAGTATCTTCTTAACAAAGTCTCATTAACTAACTAACTAACTCTGGCTGCGTCACGGCCACCTAATACCTGACTACAATAGTCCTCCAGATGATTCGTGTGTACTACGTAGTACGGTAGTACGCAGGGTTGGGAGGTAACCATGGTGACCCCACGTGATTGCCGATAAACGGGTTTCCGCATCACCCCCCCCCCCATCCAAGAGAGCGCGAGACAGAGAAATAGCAATAATTTTAACTACCTAAACAGCCTTTATGTGATGTAGTGTAACACTAGTACAGCCATAATGTCCCTGAACAACTTCTCTCCTCACACACACACACATTCACATTTCTCCCTGCCACGCCGAATCCGCCTCCTCGCTAGGGGTAACCGGAGCCACGCGCGCCCCTGTGACGTCATCCAGCCCTGCGTCATCACCATCGTGGTACAGGCGCGTCGTCGTCTCGCACTCCATCGAACGAGCGAAACGCTCGCGCGGCCGATTCCTCCTTCGCTTACACGCTAAAATTGAACCGAATCACTGAATCACTCTGATCCATTTGACTCCTGAAGTTCCAGTTTCTCACACAAACTGACAGAAAGCAAAACTGTGCGCATTAAATATCCACAATTATTGTTCTTCCCATTGTTGGAATCCCATTCACAAAGAAACCAGACACCTTAAAGCTTTCTAAAAGAGCAGAGAAGATAAAGAGCGATCCATCTACCTGTTCTTTATACCTGTATTATCTGCTCATTGTAAATAATACATTACAGACCAACCTCGGTGTAACTCGCACTAATGTCCAGCTGATTCAGTGTTAAAATACAATTTTGTTCACGATTTCTTTCTTTTCTTTCTTTCTTTTTTTTTTTTTAAAGCGGTAAATGTCAGATTATTGTGTATTTTGTCTTTCCAGTTACTCACAGGCTGACATAAACCAGAATTATGTGTGTGTGTGTGTGTGTGTGTGTGTGTTTGCCCATACATTCAACATTTGTTATTAAAATAGGCATTCAGGTGAATGAGAGAATTATAAACTGAGATATGAGATAGTGTTTTGTTAAAGCACTTTTATTTTGATGATAACATGGAGTACCGTAAATACTTCTGTGTCCCTGTGCATCAAATATCCATAATTATTGAACCCAGAAACTTGTACCCAACTGGAAACCTAGTAAGGAATCCTATGCACAAAGAAATCAGATGTTTTAAAGCTTTCCAAAAAAAAGAAAAAAAAAAAGAACTGCTATTATCTACTATTCATACATGTTTTATCTGATAGTTCTAAATAATCTATCTATATCCGGTTATGTCCGTAGAGAACATCATTACAGACCAACTTCGGTGTAACGCACTAACATGTAGCTGATTCAATGTTAAAATCAAATTTTATTGGCGATTTCTTTAAAAAAAACTTAGTAAATGTCAAAATATTTTGGAAATATTATATTTCCAGTTTCTCACAGGCTGACAGAAACCTACATTGTGTGTGTTTGCGCCAACAGTCAACATATTTTATTAAAATAAGCTGTTTAACATTGTTGTGGAAAGAATTAGAAATGGAGATATACTGTAAGATAATGTGTCTGTTAGAACGGTGTATTGTAATACTTGCATGCGTTTCTGTATCTTTGTGTATTAAATATCCACAATTATTGTTTTTCTTATGGGAATCACATTTACAAAGAAACCAGGCGCCTTAAAGATTTTGAAAAGAAAAGAAAGGAAAAAAGATCAGTCTGTCTACTATTCATTCCTGTATTATCTGATCATTTTGTATAATCTGTCTGTATCCATTTACTGTACATCATTACAAACTACTGTAACTTCGGTCCTCGCACTAACGTCTAGCTGATTCAGTGTTGGAATCTATTTTTATTGACGATTTCTTTAATCTTTATCAAGTTCAAGTAGGATTTTTATTGTAATTTTAACCATATACAGTTCAGTACACCGTGAATTGAAACAAGGTTTCTCCAGAACCAAGGTGCTATATACAACAAAACTAACCTAATTAAGACACACAATTAGCTATAAAGATGTCTAATTAGCTAAGACAACAAATTAACACCATAAATTAACAAAACTTGCTAAGACGTTTAATTAGCTAATTAACTTAGACAACAAATTAACACCATAAACTAACAGAACTATTCAAAAAGTCATTATAAAGTTCACTTGTGCAAATGTACAAACACGACACAGTGCAATACACCAATCACCAAGGTTGAAAAGATGGACTCTGATATCTAAACATAAATTCCCATTCTTAATTGTGAACCGATACACAGTTTTATCTTACTGCCTGGTCTTTTATCTCTGTTTTTAACTTTATAAGATTAAGTAAGATGCTGAAACTGGAGACTCCTTCCGTACCTGATCTAGAGCACAGATCTAAACCTGTGAGTTGTTTTAGAAACTAAGCGACTGATCAGAATGCTGTTGCTTTAAGATCTTTTAATTCATCATAACATTTCTGAAGGCAGCCTGAGTGTAGGAGAAAGAGAGGAAGGAAGACAAGGTAAGAAGAAGAGAAGAAGAAGACAAAAATTCCATATTGAAGTAACTCTTGAACTGGGAGAGTGTGTAATGTTTCATCAGAGAGTTTCTCCGCCCGCCGCGCTGCCTCGTGTCGCCTCAGGGATGTGTGCGTCGTGGGGACATTGAGTCATAACAGCCTCTAATGTTGAGGTCAAAGAGTTACAGATCCTCAAGGGGTTCTTCTCGACTCTCTCACCTTCTCTCTTGAGGGTTCTCGTCCTCCACCATTTAAAGGAGCAGCAATGAAACATGACACAATTTGCTTTCAGATGCACAATTGAAGTTTTTTTTGTATTCTCGCTTCACGTGACATCGATAAACTACAAAGTCATGTTTATAACTAGGTTGTCTTTCCTCTGTTGTGGGTTTCTGAGATTATTGTTGCTTGTAGTTGTGGACTGTGTCTTTTACATCCTAACTTGGTCTAGAAATGGAGAAAATTCTATTCAGTTCTCAAACTGGTTATGCTAAACAATAATCTTGTTTGTGTAAAATTTATGTTTAAGGAGACTTTCTAACATTAACTTTGTTTGTTCTGCTTCAAAAGTTTTTTAGTTACAAATTTTATTTCTTTCCGCAAAAGCAATTAAACACCAATTTATTGACCATTTTGTAAAATTGTCTTATTGAAGCAAATTGACAAAAATTATGACAAGTAATGTAAAAGTAATGGCGCTTCATAAATCGAAGAAGTGTGTGTTGTGGGAGACGGCTACAGCGGCTACATATTAGCGCATACGATGCTTATGACGTGTTCTTTTACCGTTTTCTTTTTTCCCCATCTTTTTTTTCCTCATGTCTTCTAGACGTTGCCTTTTATAGAGTTTTGTAGGTGCGGCTAAGTGTCTGAGAAGCATCCTTGGTGATTTATGTCTGATTTGTGTTGATCAATGAAAATTGTTTGTTGAAATGAAAGAATTTTTTGTAATTGTTGTTTATTGTTAGTTCAGTTCGGCTTCCGAAAAACTTCACCCCAAAAAATGTAACAGATGAGTGTTTTGGCTTGGATTAGGGCTTGAAAGAATTCAAGACAAAACTAAAATCATAAATTTAGACTCATGAGCCTGAAATTTCTCATTTAGGGCAAAAGTATTGGCACCCTAGAGAGGAAGCGGTATGTGTTTGCGTGTCTGCGGTAGCCTGTCTCTTACACAAGTTGCTGTGATTGCAAGCACGTAGAGTTAACAGATTAAACCAGGCCTAGAGTTCATGTACACATTTGATCTATGACCGAAAGCTGTGTATTTATTTTTGACTCGGTGTGTTTATTTTTATTTATAGACCTGCTCTAGGGATTCAGAAAACGCGGAAGATGCATCAGCGCGAGCCTTTTGGGACTTTAGTTTGTGTCCCGTTGATGATTACAGCTGTCTCGCCAAAACAGAACGTAAAGACGCGTACGACTTGCGTGCTGGACGCGAGTGTAGAAATCATGCCATAAAAATAAAGAACAATGAAAATAGAATATAATGAAGGTTTAAAGACTTGGACAAATGTGGACAAAGTGGACGTTTTGTTACCACACAGGTTATAATTACTACATGCTGTTGCAGTGTTTACTCTGGAGGGTTGGGAGGTTGAGGAGGCCTGAAGTGTGTGTGTGTGTGTGTGTGTGTGTGTGTGTGTGTGTGTGTGTGTGTGTGTGTGTGTGTGTGTGTGTGT
>JAQMYL010000014.1:23246151-23269026 GCA_030014365.1 Clarias pachynema | reverse complement strand
AGGAATGTCGCCGGCTCACTACTATTTATAACCTGCAGGTGCGTCTAATCAGATGACGTCACCTGACCGAGGTTATAGAAGCCAAAAATTTGGCGTGTTTGATACACACATGCTTCACAACCGGCAACATGACAAGATGTTTCCCATAGCGTTTTCACACAGCATCGAGAGTAGCCTTTGAAAGGGAACTGGTTTGATAGTATTTTCTGTAGTTCGCTCATTTAAAAAATAAAGAAATAACAAGAATAAACAGAAGAGACTTCACCATAGACTTTAGTGATTTACACATGAGCCTCCTCCTGTTTATACGTCATGTAAAAACGTCCAAAACTTTCATTGATTTATGAATTTGTTTTCATAATTGTTTTGATTTCTAAAGTTTTTATAATATCTATAAAAAATTTACGAGCAGCGATCATGGATTTGACTTCAGCTCCAGGAAAGGAATAAACCCTTACTGTGCTACGTTTTAAAGTCGTCTCTTTTCCTCCTCCGTCAGGACTTCGACATCGACATCGTCGCCGTGATCAACGACACCGTTGGCACCATGATGACCTGCGGCTTCGACGACCATAACTGCGAGATCGGCCTCATCGTAGGCGAGTCTTCTCTCTCTCTCTCTCTCTCTCTCTCTCTCTCTCTCTCGCCACCTGAAGGGAATTTCTGAAATTTGATGAAGTGTTGCATGTCATTACTAATACTTTTTTTTTTCCTTCACATTCCCTCTTTACCCATAAGTATCTGCTTCACAATTACTTTTTTTCCGTGTGTGTGTAGGTACGGGTACGAATGCGTGCTACATGGAGGAGATGAGGAACCTGGAGCTGGTGGAAGGAGACGAGGGCCGCATGTGTGTGAACATGGAGTGGGGAGCGTTCGGAGACGACGGAGCGCTCGACGACATCCGCACCGACTTTGACCGCGAGATCGACGCCGGATCGCTGAACCCCGGGAAACAGCTGTGAGTGACACGAGAGCTGCGTGCTGTATCGAGGCATCGTGTTCAGAGCTCGAGCGTTTTTCTTCCCGAGTGCAGGATTTAAGGAACGTGTTTCTGTTTATCTGTGTGTTCTGTCTCTTTTTGAACAGTAACAGAACAGTCTGAAGCACAAACACGCTGTGACTTTCTTACTGAAGGAGATTAGACTTTTATATTTTGAGACACAGACAGATAGTTTGATGTTTTTGTCCTTGTTATTAAAGTGGCGGTGATAAGTGTGAAGGTTGTTCCAGATCTGCTGGTGTAGAGTGACACGAGCAAGCCCCGCCTCCTTTACTCTAACTGACATGCACGGGGATAAGCCACGCCTCCTTTACTGTAACTGACTTGCACAGGGAACAAGCCACGCCTCCTTTACTGTAACTGACATGCACAGGGAACAAGCCACGCCTCCTTGACTCTAACTGACATGCACGGGGATAAGCCACGCCTCCTTTACTGTAATTGACTTACACAGAGGACAAGCTCCGCCCCTTTACTGTAATTGACTTGCACCTATGACAGGCCACGCCTCCTTTACTAAAACTGATTCGCAAGACACGCCTCCTTATGCCCATAGGACATGCCACATCTTCCTTACTATAACTGACATGCACAAATGACAAGCCACGCCTCCTTTTGTGTAAATATACCATGTACCACAGCCACCTCTGTTGTAAATACATTTATAAATAAGTGTTTGTGTGTGTGTGTGTTTGCAGGTTTGAGAAGATGATCAGTGGAATGTACATGGGTGAGCTGGTGCGGATTATTCTAGTGAAGATGACTAAAGCAGGACTGCTGTTTAAGGGCCGGACCACGCCCGACCTGCTCGTCACCGGCCACTTCAAAACCAGCTACGTCTCGGACATCGAGAACGACAAGTCAGTACCTTTCTAATGCGCGCGCACGTGTGTATTATTAATAGCAGTGCACCCTCTGCGCCGCCCTTACACACACACACACACACAATGACCTCAGGCTATGGAATAACTTGTATAAAACACACACACATTGAGGTCCCAGAATTTAATGTCCTGTTTTTTAATCATGTGCTCTGACTGGTAAAGTCTTCTGCATCCTGGTTTCTCTCACAGCACCGTGTGTCCGTGTCCGTGTCCGTGGCCTCTGGGACGAGCTGGCATTTAACACGGCCCTGGTGTGATGCCTCATTATGTCCTCTAAAAAGATTATTATTAAATCTCGCTCTCTTTCTCTCTTTATTTTTAATATATATTTATATATATTTTTTATATATGATCGTCATGCTCACTGGCAGCCGCACCAATTAACCTCTCTGTTACAAATAAAAAAAAAAAAAGCTGTGAGTTTTACTCGCTGCTGAACATTTTCTCTACTGAGTCATCACTCTCTCTCTCTCCTCGTGTGGCTTCTATATCTCGTCACCGCATGATGAGCTAGATTAATAACAATAACGTGAAATTATTTTCCATAGTCGTATAGTTTCATAAAGCAGAATAATAATTTAATACTCTTCGTGTCTCTTTCTGTCCTCA
Source organism: Clarias pachynema (assembly GCA_030014365.1). Lineage (NCBI taxonomy): Eukaryota > Metazoa > Chordata > Actinopteri > Siluriformes > Clariidae > Clarias > Clarias pachynema. The sequence continues at coordinate 23,266,530 of JAQMYL010000014.1, read as the reverse complement.
TTCGACACTGAGGCTGCTGGAAAATACAGTGTTGTATTATTCTTAGAGAGTTAATAGATGTGTGAGCGGTATTATGCAAAACAAATATAATCAGTTAAATTAATTATTAACAGCATTTAATCGGATAATGATTCATTGTTAATATCTATAATATAAATATATGTCTTGCGAACATAAACACACACAATGTTAAGCTGCTGCTCACCTGCACTTGATTTGCTCTCAGTCTTATTTAAATGAACTTTATTAGCTCGGCTAAAGCGCTCACTCTGGACCGGTGTGGAAGTTTCGACAGTAAAACGAAGTAAAAAGAATATTTTAAAAGTTACGAGACTCGTGTTAATCATCGCTATAGCTGTGCTGTTTGTCCCGGCTCCATCAGCCGCGAGGACCATCAGCGGGTTCCTCCATACTGTATGTCACGGCTCTGTCTTCTTTGTTGTGTTTTTTTCTGAAGCACAGTCGGATCAGGACTTTTCATCTCTGTCTTTTTTTTTTTTTCTTCCTCTGACTGCGTGTCCTCCTTGACGTCCTCCTTAAGCACTGCTTTTTTTCTCCTCACTTCGATTCCTCCTGCTGAACGAGAGACAGCGCTGTGTTGAAAGAACGAATAAATAAAGAAAGAAAAATTATCATAATTGTTAAACTGGTTCATTCCAGTTTTCTTTGGAACACCATGACATAATGAGACTGATTTTATCGATTATCGGTTTTGACATTTTGGGAGACAAACTTTTACAAAGGACTGAATTTCGCAGTTTATGATTCCTCGGCTGTTTCATCCAGTTCTGATATAAAGTTCAGTATGCAGTAAATTTTAAAAGAAACGCCCTCAGCGTCCGTGTTTTAAAAATAATAAGCTGCTCTTTTAGTAACGCACACAACCTTAATTAGACGATCTTAACCTATAATATCTTAACCTTAATGATGAGTATTTAATTTAAATATATTACATTTTAGTTTGTCTTTTTTTTTATGTAATTCTAAATGTGAAGATTATGGTGATCTTGTAACATTAAAATAAAACCTGTTTAATTTTTCGTAGCTCAAAATATGCGTCACAACCGCCGATGTGCGATAATTGTGTGATAATTCAAGTTCGGCTTTATATTTCATAAATACGAGACAAATAGACATTGAGTATTTTATTTGACTCTGCGTCTTTTTTCATTTTGTTCAGATATTAAATTTCATTTCCTCTGTAGCAGTTCATTGAGTTCATGAATGCAACACACTATAGTAAATTTTTTTATACATAGCATAAAGGTAAAGAACGATATATGCAGCGTTATCTTTATTTTAGACGTCTAAAGGGTTTTATGGCTCCCGGTGGCTCTTTGAGTCTTTAAGGTTGCCGTAAATCAGTAACTGTCTCAGTAAGTTTGTTTTGTTACTCATAGTTCAATTTTACGCTCTATAAAGTGTCCGACGTCTACAGATGATCCTCTTCTTTGCTGTTTAACGGCGGTTGGGATCCAGTAGGTTACATTACCGCTCTATAGACCTCTCTCTCTCTCTCTCTCTCTCTCTCTCTCTCTCTCTGTCCTTTAAAGCCGACCTTTCAGTCCAGTCTTTCTCAAAAAACTCCATTAAATCCTTCTTTCCATTCTTGACTTGTGATGTCATAAAACGCTGTGCTGTGAACCAATAGAAACAAAGTGGGTGGGACTGAAAAGTAGTCAAATCAGCTCATTTTTTTTACGTACTGTAGCGTCTCACTTTGTTTTTGTTGTTGTTGTTTTTTTTTTCACTAGCGGTGTCGCACCTGTCTGGTGAGAATCCTGTCCGTTTATAAGTTTTAGTGTTTAGGCCACACCCACGTCGGATTTAAATCCAAATTCCAGACAAAGCTCTTCCTCCAAACCGCTTTTATTAAATCGGCTTTCAGAGAACCCCAGAGAGACTCGCTAACACCGCGGCTGTGATCGTATCCTGTGTTTTATTATCTGGTTCAACACATAATCTCATTCTGACAGCGGAATGGGATCAGGACCCTTTTCTGAACTGCTGTGTGTGTGTGTGTGTGTGTGTGTGTGTGTGTGTGTGTGTGTGTGTGTGTGTGTGTGTGTAGGAGTAAGGAAGGCCTGGTGTGTGTGGAGAAGGTTCTGCGTGATCTGGGCTTGGATCCGTCCCCCGAGGATTGCGTGGCCGTGCAGCGCGTGTGTGAGATCGTGTCGACGCGAGCGGCTCACCTGTGTGCGGCGTCGCTCGTCGCCGTGCTGCGCCAAATCCGCGACAACAAGGCCGTAGATCGTATGCGCACTACGATCGGAGTGGACGGCTCCGTGTACAAGAACCACCCGCAGTGAGTACCGCGCCTCCTCATCACCATAACGGGAAAAAGTCTTTCACGCTACGAGTTCCATTATGCTAATGCTAATCCATATGTGTGTGTTTCTCGCTCAGGTTTGCGCGGCGGGTACACAAGATGGTGCGTTGTCTTGTCCCCGACTGCGACGTGCGCTTCATGCGGTCGGAGGACGGCAGCGGAAAGGGCGCCGCCATGGTAACGGCGGTGGCCTACAGGTTGGCGAAGCAGCACGCCGAGCGCCAGCAGGTCCTGGACACGCTGCGGCTCAGCCGCGAACAACTGATGGAGGTGAAGAAGAGGATGGAGGTGCAGATGAAAAAGGGACTCGCCCGGGACACGCATGAATCGGCGTCCGTCAAAATGCTGCCCACCTACGTCAGAGCCACGCCCGACGGCACAGGTGAGGGAGAGAGAGACGGACATGTCCGTGATCTGGAGCTGGGTCACGGATAAAAAAATTATAAAAATCAAAAGACATCATTCTAATTTCTGTCCAGAAGAGACGTTAGTGTTGGACCGTCCCTCGGTGAGAGAGCAGTTTGATGTGGAATGTTCAGAGCACGGCTGTGCTTTAGTTCAAGGGTTATTAAGACAATAATACATTACAATAACGAGACATCAATGGGGACAGAATTTTAGATTGTCTAATATAATGCAAATAAATACAAGTCAATAAGGGTTTGGATGAATGTGTCCATCAAAGAAAGGAAAAAACCAACAACGGCCATGGAAATAACTCGAAACTGACAAAAGTAATAATAAATAATAATTTAATGAACATTGACTAATCAGATGAAAATCAGGTATTGCTTTTGAATTGTCATTTAACAGAATAATAATAATAATAATAATAATCAAGAAAGTAATTCCACTGGCCGTGACCAACATGACAGGAATTGTAAATATTAACTTTATATATTTAACTTTAAATATTAGCTTAACTTTCCTCATAATTTTGACTTTTTTTTTTTTCATCCATATCGTTATTGCTTTATAGAAATATTCTATTTTGTCCAGTGCAGTTTATTTCTCACAGAGAAATTCTTTTTTTTTTTTAGGTCACAGACTTTTTTAAAAACTTTTTTTTTTAAAGATATCTGTAGCTCTCAGCAAGACTCGTGGCCCCGCCCACAGGTCACCAAGGTGGTTGTGGTTCTCGACTTCATCGCCACAACTTTGTAGCGTTGTTTTGCATACAGGCTTATCGGCGTCCTCAGCCTTTCCCTGGTCATTTGCCTCGGATGCAAAACACCATTTCCAAATGATAAATTTATTTTTTCTTCCTTTTTTTGATTTTCGACTGAACTTCAGCAGCAGCAGCACTTCCCATGTTCATCCAGCTCAGTGCTATTAACGCTGCACGTCAATGTCTAATTCAATACTTATTTTTTGTTTCCATTAGTATCAGAGTATTGATTTTGAGTCTATAAATGTCTATAAATTTGAACACCGTGATCAACACACTCCCACACACACACTCCACTCCCTGTACCTGAGCAGTTTGTTAAACCACACAGTGATCTATCAATCATTCAAGCATTAAACACGTCTAACTAAAGTCCTGACCGAGTGAGAAACAGGTGCAGATGATGACAGATGATCAGGAGGTGATTAGTTTACTGCTGATGCTGAATGCTGAGTGGTTGGAACAGACGAGAGGGGAAATGAGGTCGCTGCTGAGGCTGATACATAAACAATTCATTTTTAAATTGCACGGGAGATTGTACTGCATAGCTCATACGCACTTGCACGTAAACATGTGAAACCCGGTACACATTTAGATCTCATTGAGCTGAACAACTTTCGCTGTGCATGTCGTGACCTTTACTCAACAGGAGGTCAGTTATTTTGGGTTGTTTGCAAAAATGCATCCAGTAGATTTCGAAATACTCCTCCTAGGGGATTTATACGATCGCCACCAAACTGGGCCAATATGACCTCGAGACACTGAGGAGGCAAAATTGCGAAGGGATTTTTGATATCTCAAACGGGTCAGTCGTGAAGATGCCTTAAATTTATGGTAACAAGTGGCTAATAACTTTTCTTAATTATATAGATCATGCCTGTGCCCACTGTGCCTACCGTCTTTCTGGTGCGCCCATGTGGCGATAACGCAGGTGCTTGGGCCCGATAATTGCAACTCCCGTATATATTTTTTTCAAATTGTACCAACCTGTCGCCATAAAACATTTGTTCCCATTTCCGTAATGTAATCTACATCACTTCATTTAGTTTAATATGAAGAAATGGGGGGGTCAAGACTTTTGCACAGACCTGTATGGTTTATAGAGATGTCCGCCTTGTCTGTGGATCATTATTTTTATTTTTTTTTTGCGTTCCCAAGTCGGAAAAGCAATTATGCAGAAACTAAAAGCTTCATTTGTATTCCCCGATGTGTCACTAGATAAATCGGCACTGCTGCGCAGCCTGATAAAGAAATATTAAACTCATCAGGGCGTCTCAAACGGCAAACTTTAAATCATTTCAAGGAGAGCAGCAGGAAGACCTTTTTTTTCTTTTTTTTTTTTTAAAGAATAATTTTTTCCCGCGGTGTTCCCGCTCACGCTGCGTTTCAGCAAACAGTTCAGAGCGTATACACGTCCGTAGCGCGGCCCATAATACGGGTTCTCCTGTGGAGAGAGAAATACATTTTAATGAGCACGCATCACTGAAACGGTCAACCATTTATTTTTGTTTGTTTATTTACTTATTTATTTATTGAAAAAAAAAAAAAAACGCACACAATGTGCAAAATCCCACGCTGTGTCACCTGAAACGTTCTCTTTGTAGTCAGACGTGACGTGTAGGGTTCTCTCACGTCCCGTCTCGTGTCTCATCTCCATTTTATCCCTGCGTGCTCTCTATTTGATCGTACACACTGATGAGGCATGTTTGTGTTGATGACGCGCTCGCTCGCTCGCTCCGGTACAGACGAGTCCGCCTGCAGGAACGCGGGAAGATAAAAGACTGCAGCTCTCCTTGTTAGGTGCTGGATGTCAAGTGCTCGAGCATACAGTACTACTTCCTGTTGCAGTGAGTTCATGTTTAAAGTACACTTATAAAATAAATTTTTTTTTTTTAAAAAGCTGTGAAATCTCCACTAATGCAGGAGAAAGATTCAAAAACCAGTAACATACCGCTGAGTTCACGATATCTGTTTTTACATTTTAGTTTTTAAGAGCGTGAGTGAATAAGCTCCTCCCCCTTTAGCAGTCAAATTCATAATCGATTATGATAAGAGAGCAGTACAGTATAATAAAATCCAAACCAATAAGCTGCATGTCCGCTCGATTAGAGCGATCGTACGAGCTTATAGGACACGCTCTGGATTTTTTCGATGGTCTTAAAGCTCATGTTTTATACTTTTTATGCCTTTCTTTATTTTAAAGCGAAGAGTTCTTAAGACGAAAATCTATATGGTGATAAAAATTTTCACATTTTCATTAAAAAAAATATAATTTGCCGTAAGAAATATTGTAAATGCAGAAAATCCGTTTCGGCCGCCCAAAAATATATATATATAAAAAAAGGAGCAACATACAGTATCGCGTAGCTTTTGAACGCATGTCATTCCAACATCGTGGGTTGACTCTCTCGAAACAGCTTTCGCTGATCGAACAACTCGCTTTGCTTTGCTTCCCACTGACAAGAACAAGTTTTGAACGGCTCCTGGACGTACGCGCCGTTCAGTTCATTGGTTTGGCGATGCACATCTCAAATCAATGAACGCCTACGCTCTTCCGTGTGACCTTCTGTACACGCTGCCCTGTGTGTCTTGTCTTTCTTTTCTGTGTCTCTTTATGTGTATGTGAACTTCGACGTGCCAGTTTCTATACCATACCGTGTGTCTGGGTTACAGTATATGTGAAAGAAGGATTTAATCTCACACACTTGTTGATATTAAAGGTCATCTCCGTTCGTCAAATGGCTCCTTTCAGTGAAACTGGGCGGTTCTGTCAAACTGGGTGGTGATGAAAGTTCAGGCCTGGCTTGTATATTTACTTCCCCTTAATAAAAAACAAATCTATATATAAAATAAAAAAAAGTAACGGTGCTCCCTGCATTTATCCATTCATGCTCTCCTGAATCTGATGGTCCTGTTAGTAAAGACTCCTGGAGGCGTGAGCTCGACCCAGACGTAGGAGTCAGACGGAACCAGAGGAGCTCAGTGAGGGACGGACTCGCGTGGCGCAGAGGTCGATTTTAACAGCGGCTTCATCTCCAGCCGAGTCCGCAGCTCAGAACATGAAAAGAAGAAGCAGAGATGAATGGGAGAAGGTGCAGGAGACGAGTGTGATGGGGCAGGAAGGAGAGAGAGAGTAAAGCTTTTACAAGTTCAAGGATGGTGGGAAACGCAGGAGGAGAAAAACAAGAACGAAAAGAAGGAAGGTTTGACCGAGCAGCTGCCTTATGCAGATTATTGTGAAATAAACGCTTCAGAGTTTCAGAAAGAGACAGCAGGTCACCCAGAAGTGTTAGAGAGAGGTGTAGTGTTAAAAAAAAAAAAAAAAAAAAAAGCCTCGCTGCTTCTATTCGAGAAAGAAAGGGGAAAAGAGGGAAAGGCAGGTAAGAGAAAGAAGGAAGTTAGGAAAATAGATAGAAGAAATGAGCTAAGAAGAAAGAAAGGAAGGTAATGAGAGGGTCAAAGGAAGAAAAGAAGGAAATTAGACGGGGTCAAAGAAATGAGGGGGGATCTGGTCTATGGTAAATAAAAAAGAAAGAAGCTAAGAGAAAGAAAGAAAAGAAGAAAACATGAAAGAAATGAGAACGGACAGTGGAGAGAAAAGAAGATAAGAAAGAAGGTAAAGGAACAGAAAGAAATGAAAAAAATATATAGGAAATTGGAAGAAAGAAAGGATTAAAGAAAGAAAGAAAGAAAGGAATAAGTTTAAGTTCAAGTCGGCTTTTATTGTCACTTTAACCATATACAGTTATTACACAGTGAAATGAAATAACGTTTCTCCAGGACCAAAGCGCTACATACGGTGTAAGTCAACAGAAACTAACTAGCTAACAAAGAAACCTAATTAGCTGACTAAAGATTAGCTGAATAAAGAAAGGATTAAAGAAAGAGAAAAGAAGAAATGACAAAAGTAATGAGACAGTATAGTAAAAGAAGCTAAAAGCTCTCATTTATAATGACGGACAGGCACAAAGGCCACGCCTCCTTCCCTGAAACTAATGTGAAACAGGCCGTGCCTCTTTAAGTGTGACTGGAAGTGACACACACCTCCTGAACGTGATCACACCTTTTTTATTATTATAATAAATTTTTTTTTTTTACAGTGACTGGCATAGAAACCACGGCCACTATCTTTTTTAAAATTTTTATCCAAGGCCACGCCCTCCTCCTTCACTGAAACAGTGCTGTGTTGTTAATGTTTGATTTGTGTGTGTATTAAACTTTACCTGTGTCCCTGTGTCCCCCCGTCTTCCTCAGAGCACGGAGACTTCCTGGCGCTGGACCTGGGCGGGACGAACTTCCGCGTGCTGCTGGTCCGAGTGCGCAGCGGGAAACGCCGCAGCGTGGAGATACACAACAAGATCTACACCATTTCCCAGGACATCATGCAGGGCACGGGGGAAGAGGTACCGCTCACTGCAACTGCAACTGTGAAAAGTTTACAGTCAGGTCTAAAAGTTTTTTTTTTAAAAGTGTTTCAAAATGCAGAGAAAAGAATACAAGCAGACGGAGACGGCGTAAATAATTCATTAGAGTAGTCTGAACATCGTTATGAAGAATAAATCACCCGTGTGTCCCGGACGTACACGGCTCGCCTGACTTTGTGCCTGTTTCTGTTACATGAATGAGCTGAAAAGTTTCTAGTTCATTTTTATTATTATTTTTTTTTTATTGTTGTTGTTTTGTGCAGTTTTAGGTCCAGACCAGGACACACACTGTTCCCAGGATAAGTCTGTCCTGAAATAATGGTTCTTATGTGGCACCTTTTTTTGTAATTCATGTTTTATTTATTTATTTTTTTTTTTTCCCCTCGTACTTTACTCCGAGCGTATTCGCGTTAGTCATATACCATAAACGCCTCTGAAGAAGGTTACAGATGAAATGTTTTTCGGTCCCCTGAAGATCCTTTCACACTGTTTTTCACTTCACGAAGAAAGCTTTTAAAAAGTGCTGCTGCTGGCATGTCCTGGTCACTTTTTTTTATTTTATAAAGTGCAAAGCGCTGTCTTTTTGACATTCTGAACACTCAGGTTGCGAGGGGGTAAAAAAAAAAAAAAAAAAAACACTGAACGGCAATGTGGAGAAAAAAAAGTTTTGTTTAGTGAGGTGTTGAATTAGAAATAATTCCAAAGTTACTTAAACACACACCGATCAGCCCATAGCATTATGATGGCCTGCCTAGTATCGAGTAAATCCCCTTTTAGTCGCCAAGTCAGCCTTAAACCTATAGAGCCAGGACTCCATTAGACCTCTGAAGGTGTGGATCGGACATGTTTCTTCATCACGTCCCTCAGACGCTTGATCGGATTGAAATCTGGAAAGATTCGGAGGCGGAGTCAACACCTTCGACACCCTGAAGACCACTGCCATCAGGGAACACCGTCTCCATGAAGGGGTGTGACCCGGTCTGTTAAGGTAGGTGGGACGTGTCAGAGTAATGAATAGCAGGACCTGAGGTTTCCTCATCAGAACGTCCCATAATGCATCTCTGCATCCCCTGGTAGAGCTCCACATGATGTAAAAGAAAGCCAGTTGCGCACATTGGTGGACCTTTTGGTGGAGGATACGGGTCAGCATGGACACCCTGACCGGTCTGCAGCTACACAACACACTGTGATGCAGTGTGCGGATTCTGAAACCTTTCTATCAGAGCAAGCTTTCACTTTTTCAGTAGTTGTGCTACAGTACAGGACTCTTCTGTTGGATCGGTCTACACGGACCAGCTTTCACTCCCGACATGCACCAATGAGTTGGCTGGTTTTCCAGTTTTTTCCATCGTGAGCAAGCAATTATGGTACATACTGACCATAGTTTTGGCGTTGCTCTGACCTAGTCGTCTAGACATCACAATGTCTAGACCAGTGGTCTCCACGGTTTCCCACAGACCAGCCATGATTGTGATGCACTCGTAACAACAAAGCATAATAACTTGCACATGAGTGTGTTTCCCCCGTGACGAGGCGTTCCCATGAAGGAGAGATGGGGGACAGCGACACCCGAAGTGTGTTCCTCGTGTCCGGTCTGCTCCATAATTTCGTTTTCGTTGCCGTCACTGCAGACGACCCCGTCTCACAAGATTTTTGTGGCGACTTGAGGATATCAGGGCTTGATTTTTAATCCAGAACGAGTTTAAGTTGCCTTAGACACACTTTTAAGGCCGCATCTATTATACAGAGCGGGCATGGAGCGTGTGAGTCATAAAATGGAAATAAATTCATTCATGGATGTGTGCGGCCCGATACCAAATCATCCACGGCCCGGTACGGTTGTCTAGACAAGTTGTCAGAGTCGTTCAAACCTTTACACATTTTTTTTTTCCCCAACACATCGACTTCAGGACAAACTGTTCAGTTGCTGCCTAATACTGTACATCGCATCGACTCCCCGGTGCCACTGTAACGAGATAATCACTTCACCTGTCAGAGGTTGTAATGTCCTGGCTGGTCGGTGTGTGTGTGTGTGTATCAAAATATGTTTTTGGAGTTTAAATTTGTCTGCAGTTGAGAAAAACAGGCTCCTCATCAGGAGGTTCCACATTAGAATCAACTGATCTTTGTTTCGGCGGCTTTAATGAGAATAATAAACCGGCTGCCTGTAACGAGTCGGTCCTGCGGAGAACGCCGGTATGGGCTCCAGTCGCCGTGTTGCCGCGAGGCGCCTTGTTTATTTTCCTGCAGTTTAAAAATAATTGATAAGGGCTGAGCATTATGGCAAGAAAAAAAAAATTTATATTATGAGACCTGAAAACATTTATTTTTTATCATCAGGACTTGTGATAAGAGTCGTGATGGAGAGCAGTTTAAAAACGTAATAAAATAAAATTCAATACAAAGCTGGTTTTAATCGAAAGGATAAAGCATTTGACATATTGGAAATTAAATTAAAACGCGGTCATGATGTATATGAAAAACAAAAAGATGGATGGAAAAGAAAAAGGGAAAATAAACACCAGATGTGACTCAAATGATTTCAATTATATATTTATTTCATTGTATAATCATTTATGAGCGCGTGTTCTCTGGATTTGAATTTTTTATTTGTTCCCGATCTCTACATGCACTTGTCGAAGGTCAGAATGCCACAAAGCCTGTGCTGAAGGCCCTCTCGGACACCTCTCCAACGTCATTAACGCGCTCTCGCATTAAGTTCTCAGCAATCTCTCGGTTTGAAATGTGCCGTGCCATCTCCTGAAGCCCCGCGCTCCGGCTCGGAGGAGAGCTCTTACGCTGAAATTGCACACGGAGATAAAAAAAAACAGGAGGGGTGAAGTGCAGTGCGAGTGCGCCCCCGTATTTTTCCATCCATGCTCGAGCCTCTCTGGGTGAAGAACTCAGCCCTGGGTCGCCCGTGCCGGACAGCGTTACGGCCACCGCAGCCTACGTTAGGTTAACGGATGTTCTCGTCCATGAGTGCTTTGATAATCGGAGACCTGCGACGGAGCTTGATGGACTTGAGAGCACTCTCACTCTCAGAAAGGAGAAAGGTTGAAGATATTTCTGTACTTATGTGAGAGGACTGTACACTTAAAGCCTCCGCGATGCGAGCCATCATCATCGTCTGTAAGGCGTGCTCCATCCCTGGGATTATATACAGCGTTACAGGGTGTTAGTGCAGTGTTTGTCCGAACTTTGCCGTTGCCAAAAAAAGGCATCATTTTAGAAATGATTGCGCTGCATCAAGCAAAGAAAACAACTAAGGAGACTTGAAATGACTGGAACCGGGTGAAAAACGCTTCACCTCATTGTTAAACCCTGGAAGGTTGATGCTGAACCGCCAACTTTGTGGAAGAAAAGAAAAAAACTGTCAACTTTGGGGTCCAAAAAAACCGACAAATCATGAATAGAGAGAACACAAAACTCTTGAAGTTGCATGGAAAAAAAAATCATACCAGAGTTATATGTTTAATGTTTAATGGTGAAATAGTTGTTTTCTTTGCTTGATGCAGCGCAATAATTTCTGAAGTGATGACTTTTTTTGGCCAGGCCAAAGTTAAACCAGAGCTGCAGTATGTAGCACACACACACACGGTGTTAGTGAGACTCATCAGATTCAGTTTGCTAGGAAGCATAAAGTTTGGACTTTGGAGCGATGTGGAAAAAGGGTCATGTGACCTGATGAGTCCAGACTGATCCTATTCCAGAGTGATGGGCGTGTCAGGGTCCCCATCATGTATAGTGTCCACTGTACAAGCCTCTGGAGACAGTGTTATGATCTGGGTGGGGTTGCTTCAGTTGCTCAGGTCGAGACTCAGCAACGTTATGGGCCAATAAAATGAAGTCAGCTGACCACCTGAATGTAATGAATGCGCGGCGAATATCTCTGAGGTTCTGGGAGCGTCAGGAGTCATTTTCACACATGAACCAGCGATTAAATGAAAATGAATTGAAATGAGTTTGCGTCTTTTTTTCTCGGTGATCTGTACTTTATCTATTTGATCATGACACGTGACACAGACACAGCGTAATGATGTAATTAATATCTGTGTGTTTCGGCAGCTGTTTGATCACATCGTCCACTGCATCGGTGACTTCCTGGAGTACATGGGAATGAAGGGAGCGTCATTACCTCTGGGATTCACCTTCTCGTTCCCCTGCCATCAAGCAGGATTGAACAAGGTACAGCACACACACACACCACGTAACACACCGTCCAGTTTGTCTAGGATATTCCTTTATTTTTTTTGTTGTTTTTTTTAAAGAGTTGCTTTTAGAAATGATAAACGCCGTCGTGTCCTAGCCTGCATCGTGTGCGCGGCCCAAATGTCCGACCTCACGCTCGTGTCCTATTTCCGTCGATTCATCACCGATCTTCTCTTTCATCACGCTAATCGGCTTTGACACTCGATATTCCGCGACTGATGAGCGCTAACACGATGACGATGACGGAATCCGATTCCTGCAAATTACAGACGTTTTCTCCACGTGTGAGCTAATCATACAACAAACACACAGCTGGGGAAGAAGCACAAGGCTAGCCGAGCGCTAAATGACTTTTGCTCGTCCAATAGAGAGGATTATGTAGAGGAGAGAAAAAAGTAAATAAATAACACGGCGTATTGTGTCGACAACCGGGACGTTCTTTTCATAACCGGTGAGTCAGACTCCAGAGACTGAGACGGAGAGAGATTGTCTCGAAGGCTCTCTATGAAATGTACAAATGAAACGTAATTACACTCATATGATTCGTTTTTTCCTCTTAAAAAAAAAAAATGATAAAAGCTAGATAAATTTATAAGGTTGTTCATTTTAATCACAGGCCGTAGCTTCTATTTGACTTTCTCTTTGACTTCTTGCATGTGTTTTCTATAACTAGTCGTCTTGTGTTGGAATGTGAGCACACACTGTGACTCTTTCAAGTGCCTCGAGTCCATCGACTCCCTGAAATGACTCCTCGGAGGAAGTTTTGGAAAAACAGACAATCTACATTTCCATCATTTCTTTATATTTCAATTCTTGACTCTCAAATGATTCCTTGAAAGAACGGACTATTTTAAATCCAGACTCTAGCTACCAGCTTGCTTTTTGACTCCTCGACTCTTTCAATTGACTCCTTGGTTGGAGTGACGCCTTTTTGTTCATACTGTAACTACGAGTCAAATTATTCTCATCATGAATTCTCAAATTCCGGTCTCTCAAATGACTCCATGATTTGAAGCGAACGTTTTGTGTTTACCACAGACTGTATCTATGATTCAGTGATTCTCTACTTGACTCCTTGAATGTCTCAAGTGACTCACTGATTGGAGTGACGTTTTTTTTTGTGCAGACTGTAACTATGAGTCAAGTCATTCTCTTCTGAAATGAAAAAGTCTCTCAAATGACTCTTTAAATTGGAGCAATTGTTCCGACTACAGACAGTACGTTCTGTATGATTCAAGTGATTCTCTACATGACTCCTTGAATCTCTCAAAAGACTCTTTGGTTGGAGTGACCATTTTACATGCAGACTGTAACTACAAGTTAAGTGATTCTCTTTGAGTTTCTCAAATGACTCCTTGATTTGGAGCGATTGTTGTAGTACCTATGATTCAAGTGATTTTCTAATTGACTCCTTGAACCTCTAAAAAGAATCTTTGGTTGGAGTCACCAGTCACCATGCAGACTGTAACTACAAGTCAAGCGATTCTCTTCTTGAACTCAAGGAGTCGTTGAGAGAATCCATTTTAACCACATACTGTATCCATGATTCAAGTGATTCTATTTTGACTACTTGAATCTCTCAAATGACTCATTGATTTGAGTGACCACTTTTGTATCGGCTGTAAGTACGAGTCAAGTGATTGTCGTCTTGGATTCTTTAAGTCTCTCAAATGACTCCCTGAATTTTCTGCAAATGTTTGAATCACAGACTGTGCCTATAATTCAAGTGATTCTCTACTTGACTCCTTGAATCTCTGCAAAGACTCCTTGCAGACTGTAACTTCAAGTCAAGCGATTCTCTTTTTGAAATCTTTGATTCTCTCAAACGACTCTTTGTTTGGGGAAACCATTTTAACCACAGCTATGATTCAAGTGATTCTCCAAATGACTCCTTGAATCTCTCACCAGTCTCCTTGGTGTTGGACTGACCATTTTGTCTACAGGCTCCTAGAATATCTTCAAAGACTCCTTGTTCAAAGAAATAATTTAAACCTCAGACTGTGTAGCTATGAATAATTATAAGATTATCTACTTGACTCCCTGGATTTTTCAAATGACTCCTTGGTTGGAGTGACCATTTTTACATTCAGGCTGTAGCTATGATTCAAGTGATTCTTTTCTTGGACTCTTTGAGTCTCTCAAATGACTCATTGAATTGTAGCATAGAATATGATTCAAGTTATTCTTTACTTGACACTTTTTTCAAGTAAATGTCTCAAATGAGTCTCTACTTGATTCCCTCAGTTGACTCTTGGGTTGGAGAGACCATTTTATGAGTAGTCTGTATCTCTGAGTCAAGTCATTCTTTTGATTATGGGATTGCACTGAGAGGTACGCTTGCAGCCCCACATCACCTAAATCTGCCATCTGAAACGGTCCATCTTCTGATCTTAAGAACCTCCTTATCTAAGGCTTTCAGCTTGGACTGGTCTATCCTGGAGCGATAGAAGGAATTTGGGAAAAGTGAACACTCAGAGCCACAAGTAAATCAAAGGAGTCATAAATCTGGTGCCGGAGGAGGAACAACCCGAGACACGGCGGATGAGCTGGTGGAACTCTCGTAAAGGCAGCGAGCTCGTAAAAACACCTGAACTTCGTGTCTGTGCGTGTGCGAGGTTCAAAACATCTCCACCTCCACGAGCTCCGGCTGTCACCGGGCCGCTTTTGCGTCATGATGCGTGTCTCGTCTTGTCCTCGTGTCTTTCCCAGGCCATAAAATTTATGTATGTTCTGGAACAAACAAGTTCTGTGGCTCTGATATAATAGAAGAACGTGTGTGTGCAAGCTGAGGGTTCCTCACACAGTCTGTCCAGGACTACGCCTTAATAAATATGCACCATTTACAATGTCTAAACAAAAGATTATTCAAGGTGTCTCAGCACATCCACAAGTCTTTTTTTTTTGTTATTTTGGCTGAATTTTTTAAAAAACAATTTCAAATTGTGCCTGAAATCCTTCGATATCAAGAAAACAAACTCGCCTTACATGTTTTTTTTAAATACGCTTTGATCTCTTCAGAATGACGGGAACGTCTCACCGAAGGTCCGCTGACCTTTAGAGCCCTCGAGGGACCTCGCTCGTCTTCTCTCCTCCTTATTGTTCTTACTCACGTTATTCTTCATTTGCACGCCGCGCGATACGCGATGTTAATTCTCAGCTAGTCGTCATGTTGTCGCCCCTTAAGCTTGGATTAGCATAACCTTTAGGAACGCGCGTCATCCCACAGAGGAGTGTAAACCGGACTCGGGTTTATAGCATGAAATGGGAAATAGTTCTCTAACAGGCTGAAACGAAGTCGACCTGCTCTAAAATTAAAATATCTTAAATATACAGTCCTGTGCAAAAGGCCCCCTTTATTTCTTCCTTTTATTTGAAATGATGCTATTTAACACTTTGTCGTTTACGTAACAACCTCGACAGCGACCTCATTTCCCCTCTCGTCTGTTCCAACCACTCGGCATTCAGCATCAGCAGCACAGCGGTAATTTATGATTCCTCTCGGTACCGGCTGCTTTAAAAACCAAACTGAAAGCGGCTCCCTTTTGTTCTTGCTACCGTCCTTGATGATATTCTCGTGGACACATGGTACTGTGTCTTCATTAAATCTTACACAAAATGCGATAAAACACACAAAAAACATTTGTAAACTTGCTTCGCTTGGCTTTCCACTGACGCAAAAACAAGTTTGGGGGTCAAAGACTTTTGCACACTTGAGCCAACAATTTATAGACAAATCTCAAAGTGAGATTTGAATGAATAGTATCTTGTAAATACTATGTTTTTCAAACTTCTTCTTTTGATGTTTATGTGCGGTTGGTGCAATACCGCCACCTGCTGGACTGGAGTGTGGTGCAGAACCTTGGCAGGAAAAAAATATATAATAACATGGTATTTTAATGCATATTAGGTACTTTTAATTAGTAGTTTTTAATCCTTTATAACCTGTAAGAAATGTAGCTGCTTGAGACACACCAGAGCGAAAACATTTAGTGCTTTAGGGATTAAATTTAATTGAGAATCACAGCGCAGAAAAATCTAATTTAATCATCAGTCTCTGGTGAGCTGAATAGACTTTGTGTTTACACATTACAAAACAACAACACAATGTTAAGGAATGTTGTCTCACGCTTTATTAAAATAAATGTAATAAACATTAGCTGAAACGCACGCGGTTGAGAGTTTTTCAGATCTGTTTTATAAAATAAATTGTATTTAGGCAAAAAGATAGAATAAAAAAAAAAACATCATAGCAACAACCTCACAGGTCAGCGTGTAGCCGGATGAGAGTCGATATTCTTCATCAGGGTCACGAGGCGCTCGTTTGGGTCAGTGCAACCTCCGGCGCTTTTTTTCTTTCTTTCTTTTAGAGAGAGATTTTCAATCGATTTATTTAAAAAAATAATAAAGCCTGTGCGGGTCGAGAGCTCGCGGAAAAAGCCACCCGCATGCTGGTGAAGAAGAATGTGAAATGACACGACGTAAGAGGTAAGAATCGTATCGAGAATAGATCGAGCAGAAAACACACTCGAGCGCGGTGGAGAGGCCGAGCTAATGGACAGACGAGCGCGGATGTCTGATTCCAGCTTTATTCTCCACGATGCATTATGGGCATCGTTCCACCTGAGCTCTCTGAAAGTGTGCTTTTATACCTCATCACAACCTCATCGCAACCTCGTCTCTCTCTGTGTGTGTGTGTGTGTGTGTGTGTGTGTGTGTGTGTGTGTGTGTGTGTGTGTGTGTGCTCTCAGGGCATCCTGCTGAACTGGACGAAGGGATTCAAGGCCAGCGGCTGTGAAGGAGAAGACGTTGCGGTTCTCCTCAAAGACGCCATCCACCGCATGGAGGTGTGTGTTCCTGTCCGCTCACTGATCACGAGGAAGTCTAACAGTTAGATTAAACGCCACACACTCTTAAATTGAGGTTTTTGTTTAAAAAAAAAAAAAAAAAGAAGGAAATGTTTTTAACTTTAACTCGCGTGTGTGTTCATTTGTGCAGCGTTTTACGTTAGACGACATCACCTGATGATTGTATTTACCTTTTAGTTAATAAGGCATAAAATGCAATAAATTTTTTTAAATTAATTTTAAAAAAGAAAAGTATATTTTTTTGTTTTCCAGGCGTAATTATATCTACATCCGAAAAAAACCCTGCAAAAATCTTGTTTTAAAAATGATGCTAGATTAATTTTTACTGTGAATATTTTCTCAAGGAACAATTTATCGCTTTATTGAAATTTTTTTTTTTAGCATCTCATTATCACTCTCTTAAATTTAAGTTTGTGTAAAGTTCCTGAGTCCAGCTCACAAGTTTTTTGTTTTTAGGAAAAAATCAGGGAAAAAAATTATATTGCAAAATGATTTTAAAAACACAACAATGCTTAATGTGGCTCAAGTGTATTTCTAAAGGTCTATAAAAGACATTAGCTTCAAACACTATCGCTTCCGTGACCTGCACAACTAAACATTAAGCGTCTTATTTTATTTTATTTTATTTTATTTTATATGAAATTAATGAGGAGTTTTAGCCCGTAGTCATTACTCTAGTCTTTTGATGTTGCTAGAATTCAAGTGTTTTTTTTCTTTAAACAAACTCATGACTTTTGCAGAAAGTGTTTCACAAAAATGCGCATTATTACTGTAGATTTATTTATGAAAAAGTTACAAGAAACAATGATAAAGAAAGAAAAAAAAGAAATCAAGACACAGGAATAATTTGGCCATCTGTATTATTTTAATTAGACTTAATTCCACTTCACCGTCTGTCACTGGAGAGATTTCTGAAACCCCTCTGAGTGACATTTACAACCGAAAACCAAACATTGTTAGAATATAAATAAATACATATAATTAAGCTTCATTATTGTGAGCTCTAAATTTAATTTTAGTATTTTTCAAATTAAGAAATTCACTATTTTTTTTACTTATCATAGTCTATAATAATAGTAATAGAAATAGAAATAATAATAATAATAATTATTATTATTATTATCATTTGTTTATGATAAAGCAAAAAAAAGCAATAATAATTATTCTAACAAAATAATAAGAACTAACAGAAAGTGCAGGTAAAATAAAAATGATAGTAATAATAATAATAGCAAAATAATAATAGTAATAATAAACAATACCAAAACAATTATTATTCCAAAGACATAGTAGTAGTAATAATAATAATAATAAAAAGTAAAACAATAGGTTTTCCACCAAAATAATAAAAATAAGAAGAAATAAAAAATAAAATAGTTAAAATAAATGTTGTAGTAATAATAATAATAATAATAATAATAAGCACTACATGTTCCAAACTAAACGAGGCTTCAGCTTAATTTGAAATGTGAAACTCTTCTGCGCCCCCTCTGAACCTTTATGGAAATTTTAAACTTAGACTAATTAAAATCTTGAAAATTATTATTATTATTAATATTTTTGTTATTATTTGTTACCGTTGACGTGCACATGCCGTACCACGAGTGACCCAGACTTTGGGGAAATGCTGTCGTAAAAAGTAAAAATAAAAAAAAATCACATTATAAAATCATAACAAACTTGTCAGACTCTGATCCTCGTGACTGTGTTTATTATTTTAATCATTTTAAAGCATCGCTGGCGTGACCTTTAAAACAAATGATCCAAACTAGCTTTTATCTTCTCGTGTTTAAACGCACATAAAATATGTGCAGTACAGATTCATTCCCTAAAAATGTTAATGTTCTTTTTTTTAAAAATAAGAAAAATACCTCGGAGCGCGGCGATCACTATAAAGGAAGAGTCCAGGTTTCTTTATAATTATAATTATAATTATAATTAACTCCGGATCCTCCAGCATCAGTCCGTCTAATTACGTCTAAAACACAGCTGGTGTGACCTTTTAAAGGATAAAGTAAAAGAATAAAAACAATCATCTTTTATTATGTAAAACACAAAAGCAATCATTACAGAGTTATCGGCAAAAAAAAAAACGTCATCATAATTTTTCTTTAAAATCCACTTAATTGTTTTTTCTTTTAAATAAAAAAGTAGAACTAGCTGTGTTAAAAAATCTGTAATTATAAAAGAGAGAGAGAGAGAGAGAGAGAGAGAGAGAGAGAACGTAAACACTTCACAAGCACTACATAATAACCGCAGTATAATAGTGTTAATGATTTTATTTGCCAAATGTAGGTGTGTGTGTGTGTGTGTGTGTGTGTGTGTGTGTGTGTGTGTGTGTGTGTTCTCAAAGTGACGATTGATCACATTTTTTCCTTTCATCATTCACGCTGTCTTCTCTTTGTGATCGTATCCGTTTTGTTTTGTTTGTGTCTCTCCGTCCCGTGTGCGTCCTGTGTTTTAGGAGTTTGATCTGGACGTGGTTGCCGTGGTGAACGACACGGTGGGGACGATGATGTCGTGCGGACACGAGGACCCTCAGTGTGAAGTGGGGCTCATCGTAGGTCAGTCCATCTGTACAGGATAACAGATTTCTGTGTGTGTGTGTGTGTGTGTGTGTGTGTGTGTGTGTGTGTGTGTGTGTGTGTGTGTGTGTGTGTGTGTGTGTGGCACTAATTAATAACGATTCTGATTGGACTGATTAATTCTCTAGTACAGTAGCCCTGACAGCGCGCTCGTCCTGATCCGTTACCGTTTCTATAGCAACAGCTCACGCACGGGAGCGAATCCACTTACTGATTCTTTAAAAAAAAAAAAAGAAATGTATAGTATTTTGTGAATGGAACGTTTCTGGAAGGAGTCGGCAGGAGGAGCTGCGAACAATCTTGAGAGGAGAAAAAGACAAGTTGGTGAGGGGTCGACTGTTTATTTATATACCATGTGTGTGTGTGTGTGTGTGTGTATATATATATATATATATATATATATATATATATATTTATATAGCTGCTATAATGTAAGTGATAAAACAGGAACTAAGACGTCTCCATGTTAAATGTAACCTTAAACAGCTGTAGGTGGAATAAAACAACTTGTTTTTATTTATATACTAGCGTTTGTACGTGTCCTTGACGGTTAAAGAGTTTGTAGAAATAGTTAAAAGATTATAAAGGTTGTAATCAGTGATATTATTATTATTATTATTATTATTATTTCAGGTTGAAGTCTACGTACATGTCTGTCGTTCTGTACAGCAGAACTCTCTGTCTAACTTATTAATACTGTGAAATGACATTCTGTAAGGTTACGCCTTGTTTACACTAAGTTGTCCTTCTTTGGTGGTCAGACAAATACACTCCCTGTTCGGTAATCGGAGAGAGA